>LDKF01005047.1:0-13576 GCA_001026735.1 Rotylenchulus reniformis | reverse complement strand
TTGCCATATAATCATACTCTTTTGGGCTCATTTGATCAATTCATGACCATATCAATTAAAGTCCGGATTCATTCCTCCCGATCCCAACCTTTGTTTCCATGTCCAGCTGCGCCTGCACTTGCTCCAGCTCTCGCTCCCGTTGCAGGCGTTCCTTCTCCGCCCGCGTCCTGGCCTTGTGCACAGTCTCCAACTGTTCCGCAAGTTCTGCAAGCGCGTCTGCGTGCTTCTTCTTCAGCGCCTGCAGTGCCACCTCGGTGTGCATGTTCTGCTCCTCCTGAATCCGTCGATCCGATCAGATCGATCAGATAAGTTGGCCATTCATTCCCCTTCCGGCACCCACCAGTTCCTTCCGGATCCGTGCCATCTCCGCCTCCCTGCGCTTCTGCACTTCGACCTGCGCCTGCGTCTGCCCTCCCGCCTCCTCCAGCCGCTCGCACAATTCTTCATTCTCCGCCTGCAACTCGGCCCGGGCCTTCTCCAGCCTGGCCCGTGCCGTCCTCTCCTGGTCCAGCTCCTCCTCCAGCTCCGGCACTCTTCCGCCCATTTCCTTCAGTTGCCGTTGCATTTGTGCCACTTGGGACTGTTCGTCTTCAAGCCGCGTGCCTAGTGCCGTCAGCTCCACATCCTTCCTTAAAATTATCGGTTGTGCCGAACTCGGTGTCAGAACCGCCAGTCCGTGATTTTTGGATTTTTGCAAATTTCAGGGTAAATCCATCAAGAAAATGATCTATTAATCTGATCTGATAGCTCGAGAGTCCATCCAATCACGCCATTTATGACCTATAAAGTCAGATCAGGATCATGTTTGTGCCATTTTACCATTCTGTCAGTTTCATGGCCAACTTTGTGCTACATTGCCTTGCATTTTAGATCCTATGGGCATTCCCATTTTTGCCACTTTCCCGCCATTTTTTGCCGTTTTTTAACTTTTCCTCCATTTTGCTACCAATTTTGTACCATTTTCTAGTGTTGTGCCTTTTTTTGTTTAATTTTTCGACCAATTTTTCCATTTTCCCATTTTCCCACCTCTTCACGGCGTTCTCCAGCTCCGCGTTCTGCTTGCCCATCTCCTCCATGCTCTCCCTGACCACCCTCAGCTCGCCCTCCGCCTTCCTCCGCTGTTTGTCCATCTCCTGCCGTCCGCGTCTCTCTCGCTCCAGCGCGTCCTCCGTCTGGTCCAGGGCCTGCTCCAACTTCTGTCGGGCCCGGTTCATTTGGGCCGCCCGGTCCTCTAGCGATTGCACATCGTCCATCAGCTTCCGGTTGATCTGATCAAGAAATTGGGATCATTTGAACATGTCCGGATCAGGACTAAACTGGTCAGGGATCAATTGCTCAATGGATGGATCAACCCATCAATTTTATGGGATGGTTCCCGATTTGCTCTACACATTTCCTCCCCTTCATCTTTTCCATATTTTCATTTCCATAAACATTCCTTTCCTCCTTCTCATCCCCAGATCCTTATCGATACGTTCCTTGATTGCTGCTTTTCCCTTTTCCGATCAGACCTTTCTCTTAAGTGCTCTGATCGGATCGTTTATCCTTGGCCAAATTATTAGACTCTGATCTAGATCAGCCGAACTCCTTCCAAATGCCATTCAATGATGGCATTCGGCATTGGCACTGTGCCCCCTGCCCACCTCGTCTTGGTGTTTGCGCTCCTTGTTCAGCTTGGCCACAGTCTCGTCCAGGGTGGCGATCTCTTCCTGATCAGTTTATTCTCTTTTTTTGTACATTTTCTGATCACTCACCTGCAGTGATCGGATCTGCACCTCCTTGCTCTGCTTCTCGGCCTCATGGCGCCGGATTGCGCTGTCCATGTCGCCCATCCGACGCTTCAGCGCTTCGTTGTCCTGCTCCAACTTCTTGTGCTCCTTGGCCAGTCCGTTGAAGAGATCCTCTTGGTCCCCGAGCTGTTCGGCCATTTTATCCATCTGAAAAAACAATGTGGTCGTATTCACAACCCAAATCCTATCAAAACATTTAACAGAACATTTTTCGTCTACATGATAGACCAATATTCGCTAGAAATTGAGCCCAAATATTTTTTATGCCAACTGCTATTATTGCTTATTTTGGGCCATAATTCTGCTTGGATCTATCCGATTGATTGGTCCATCCGTTTTTGGCCTAAAAATCACTTCTTCTGAATGCGTTTGAACCGAGTTGGTATAGTGAAAATGACAATCGAATGGCCAAGGGGAGAAAGAGTAGGACTGGGCCACCAAATCGTGTCCTCTGATCATCCATCATTGCGCTTATTTACCCTCGTCCTCATCCTCTTCTCTGCCGGGCCAATAAAAATTGGCCAAAAAAATACATTATCCCCTCAGCAGATTGGCAACTTTGTTCCCCTCTCTTCCCCTCCCCCACTTGAGTACCTTCACCACTCATTTATAATTCGTCTTCCCCGTCCACCCATCCTCAATCAAACATCACCCCAAAGTGTTCGGCAAACATTCGCCTCCCCCAAATTCTGGATTAGCCTTGATCTCGATCGGCGGACCTTTGCCAAGATTGCTCGGTCCCTGTTCTATCAACTTTATCTCTGTCTGTTTCTTGCGCGCTTACCATTCTCTCTCTTCCCCACCTTTTTCTCTCCCTCTTTCTCTCTCCCTCTTTCTCTCCTTTCTCCCCACACTATCTCATCCCTCTCTTTCTCCACCCCTCTATCTTTCCGTTCCTCTTTTTCTCATTCTCTCACCTGTCTCTCCATCTCCGCCTTCTGTCTCGCCAGTTGTTGCGCTCTCTGCTCCGTCTCCGTCAGCCTGTCCTTCTCCCTGATCAGTGCCATCTGCAGATCTTGCCGTTCCGCCTTCAACTGCTCCCCCATGGTCTCCAACTCCTTCCTCCGCTTCTCCTCCCGCACAAAGTCCGTCTCCAACTCTTTGCACCTTTTTTGCACATTTGCCATGAGTTCGTCCTTAAAATTTTGATCATTTGCTGGTACAATTTTAGAAAAATTTCTCATTTTTGAGCCAATTTGGCTGAATTTTTTGGCCCAATTGCTCTTTTAGGCCCAATTGTACAAACTCATCATTTTGGACCAAAGTTGGGCTAATTGAACATTTTTGGCCAATTTCAGCAGAAAATTTTGACAGTGGATCGATCAGTTTTGGATCAATTCAGCAAGATGATCATTATGGATCAATACTATGAAAGTGCATCATTATTGGCCAAAAAAGCTGTAAATTGGACAACTGAATCATTTTGGCGCTAAATGATCCGATCGTTTTGAGGTCTTTCGATTCAAATTAATCCATTTTGATCAAATTGACCAGTTTTGCTGATCAATCTAGCCTATTTAGTTTATTCTATTTTTTCCAACCTGTTTGTGGTCCTCAATCATCGGCTTCACCTTGGCCAACAATCTGAACCAGTGCCATCCCCTCACTGTGCCCCATTTGCGCACATTCCGTTGGATGATCTTCAGCCCAACCCTGAAAATGATCTGATCATGCTTGATCTGCTGATCTGATCTAACTTCTCATTGAGTCGGCGCCTCAGTTCCCGCTGTGCCAGGTGGAATCTGTTTTAAAATTTGAGTCATTCATTAGCATTATTGGATTTTATTAATCTGAATAATACTTACCGGCACACCCTCTGGAATTGCACAATGATGGCACTCAGTGCTTCATCCCGTTGCTCCTCCAGGTTGGCCAACACTCCGGAGCGGAAAAATATCTGAGCAAAGAAAAAAATCATTTTAAAAATGCTGAACCCATCCGAAAATTTTTACTTTTGCCCTTCGTAACCATGATTCCCTCTGTAACCATGACTTTTGACCTCCTATTTTGGGTTCCTCACCTTGCTCTCCCCACACTGGAACCCGTCCTTCTTCAGCCTGCCATCCTGCTCCATCCGGTCACACATCCTCGTGCCGGCCCTCCGCGGTTCCGGATCCATCGCTTCCTGCGCCGCGAGAATGGCGTAGCGTTGCCGGAAGTCTTGGTAGGCCACGCGGTTCGGGAATCCCTTTCGGCAGATCCGGATGCCCTCCAACACTGTCAAAATCAAAATAAAATTTGGCCAAGTATGCATATCGCCATGGCCTATGGGTTCTATGCATCTAGATAATTAAATGTCATAGATAGGGATATAAATAAGGACCTCCGTTGCATGTCAGCTGGTTCAGCACCAGATTGGCATCCACCACCCCGGCCTTCTTCTGCTCATTTGGGATGATGCAGCGGATGAAGTGGGGATGGGTCTGGTTGAGCATCTGAAGCAACTAATAGAGGACCAATACCGAGACCAGCAGGAGAAAAGGACACCAAAAATAAGAATAAGCCCTGGTACTGGACCTGGCATCAATTTTAGGGATCGTTGAGTCCTGACTTATATACGGGCTTTGGTATTGGTCCATCTCTATAGGATATCTCGATTTTGGGGGTGGGCATTCCTGTTTTTCCCAAAATTCCCATCATGTGCACTCACGTTGACCAGCTTGTTCAGGGACTCCCGGTACATCATGGACACGGTTTGGAAGGTGCTGGACTTGCCCTTCTTCTTGCTCTTCAACACCCTTCCCCGCAGCTCTTGTTCTTGTACGTCCTCCTGGAATTTAAACACAAGGTGCCATTAGGTTGAATGTCCGGCATTGGCACTTTGGCACTTATAAGTACATTTTTTGACTCACTTGTCAGTATTATTTTTAGAAATGTCAAAAATGGCACTTTTGGACTCCAAATAGCTCAAGCGCTCTAATGTTCGGGGACTAATCGCAAAACTATATCCGTGATCTCTTCTCTCTCTTCACTTCTCACCTGCGTCTGATAATCGGCCCAAATTGCTCCGAGCAGTCGCATTCCCGGCTTCGCCTTCAGCACCGCCACCACTGTGTCGTTCAGCGGGTCCTTGTTCTTCTCCAGCCATGATTTGGCACTGTACCTGACTGTGCCAGCATAGTGTTGCACCGAAAAGTCCGCCTCCGCCTGTCAATTTCGATTTTTGATCTTTGAACTTTGGCCATGGCATTTTGCCATTTTGGACCTGTTTCCCTTTGGGTGGTTTGGCCTTGTTGAAGTTGGCGTGTTTGCCGTAGTGTTGGTCCAGCAACTTTTGCACAAATGTCTGATCCGTGGCCTTGGGCACAATGCACTCCTCGTCCAGCATCGAAATGACGCCCAAGGGCTAACAAATTGATCAGAGATCAAAATGATCGGATCAATTCAAGTGATTGGCACCTTTTCGATGAGCTCAATGCACGCCTGCAGGTCCAGGCCAAAGTCGATGAACTCCCATTGAATGCCCTCGCTCTGGTATTCCTGTTGTTCGAGCACGAACCTGAAACAGGGGTGGAGACACAGGTCCTAATCGGATAGGAGGAAGAATCAAGAATCAGTCCCCCTGTTTTGCTGTTTAGGGTCTATTCTAGGGTGTCCGGAACTGGGACTGATCGGAATCAGGAAAAGCTGGACTCGGAACTGGAATCTGGAACCCGATCAAAATTCGGGACCAGCATTTTTGGGTGGTAAGACTGGCAATTCCGGACCGATTCCTTCCGGTGCCGCCAAAGCAACAGCTTTACTTTTGGCATCTTTCACATGGCTATTGTGCGAGTGACCTTTAGTATCTATCTCCAGTGGATTTGGCTCTTGATGTCCCTTCATAGGACCACAGTACCCCTCCACCGAATCGTCCTTTATGGTCTTCCACAGGTCTGCCATGCACCCAAAAACATGGGACAGACAATCAATGACCAACATGTGGTGGTTGAAGAACTGTTGCAGCTTTTCGTTGACAAAGTTGATCCACAACTGCTCGAAGCTGTTCAGGTCGAAGATCTCGAAGCCGGCAATGTCCAGCACTCCCACGAACTTCTCTCTGCGCAGATCCCGCGCCTCCAGGCTGGCATTGCACCGACGGATCAGCCACGCGAACATCCGCGCATACAACGCCTTGGCCAGCGCACCCACGGAGTAGTTGACCTTTAGCAGGGAGTCGATTGAAACAAGATTAGATTAATCAACTGATGTGATCGGATGGGTATTTGGTCAATTTACGAGTCAGGATTGGATACTCATTGATTCACTGGATCGATTAGGGAGAATAATGATCAATTTATTTTAGTTCAAGGTCCAATCAGACCGTGTTGGTTTTGAATTAGAGGATTAGGAACGGAACGGTACAACAAATCCCGATGATCCAAGATCTTGATCAGAGTCCACTAAATGAATCCCTAGTTAACTAATACCTTCAAAGGGCCAATTTTTGAATTAAAGGGATCATCTGCAATATTGGTACTTGCTGACCTGCTCCAGATTCTGGCCTCGGTGCACCCATTCCATGCCGACCTTCACCTTTGGCTTCAGAATTGCAGCAACGAACTTGTCCGGGTCCACCCCGAACAATTTGCATGCCAACTCGCCTTCTGCACAAATCAGAATTCGGCATTTTTCAAATGTTCAGTTAGTTAACCTTTCACATCATCCGCCTCGGCCTGTTCTTCGCGGGGCCTTTGCTTGAAGCGCATCTCACCCATGTGCATGATTGCTGCTGTCAAGGCGTACAGCTCGAACTTCTCCGACTCAGTGAACATCTGCAGATCATTAAGACATAAAACTGATCAAGATCCGTAAATCCCTTATCCATACCATGATGTCGAATGATTCGTCCGTGATCAGCATTTCTTCCCGGTCATCCACACCGTCGATGGTCACCTCTGCTTGGGCAATGGAGCGGTAGAAATGGACAGGCTGATCCAGGAACAACTTTTCTGAAATATATTGAAGGTGAATTAGTAGCGGCAATTTCAGGGTCTAAGAATGGCACTTTTGAGTCCGGGAATGGCATCCGTCATCAGCTGGTAGAAAATGTGGTAGGACCGTTCCGCGGGTTGCTGTTTGATCACCCGCGACTTCTCCAGAAGATCTGAAAAGGGGGCGGATTTGTGCCAATGGATCAGCTTAAATCCAAACGAACAATGCTCAATGTCCCCTCCGGCAAGTCGTCCGCCATTGGTGAAGTAGATGCGGATGAACTTGCCGAATCGGGAGGAATTGTTGTTGCGCACAGTTTTGGCATTTCCTATGAGAAAAATGGGATTTGGTAACGTGAGAATGCACTCGATAGTCAAAGAAAGTGCCATCTTATTCGACTTCGCCAAGTCTGATTGTGCCAATCGAAATGTAATTAGGTCAATCATTGTGGACTCAAATTGTCTCAAAATACAAATAGCTACATAACGCTAAGATATGCCAAATGTTCCGTGGCAAGTTTAATTATGCCGAAAATTTAATCCTAGGGGAGTATGGATTTTGGCCAATTCCAGATGTGCCAAAAATACAACCAAAATAATTGTGCCAATAAGAATCAACTCACCGAATGCTTCCAGCACCGGGTTGGTTCGGACAACTTGCTCTTCGAGTGAAGAATCCTTCCTGTTTGTGGGTGACACATCCGATCCCGACGAACTTGTGCGTCGCGATTTTTTGCCGCTACCAGCAGAACCCACGACAGCGAAGTAGGAGATCACCTGGGGATTTGTGATGGCGGAGATCACTGGATTAAGGCACCTAACATCATGCCTAATCATCCTCGCTATCACTGATCAGCTGATCACCTTTGCATCTTCCCCATTTCGTCCCTAATAAATTCCCCTACAATTCCACAACAATATTCTCCAATGATCTGTCCATATCTGGCACCCAGCTCTTTTTTTACCGTTGATCATCCCGAATTGATCACTTATGACCCACTTCTCGGATCACTTTTTCATCCTTGATCGCCACAATTCAACCCCTTCCTCCCTGACCATCCATGCCATTCTTCTGCTGTCGACCATCCCCTCCCCCACCTTTTTGGTGTTCTCAGTTTTGCCCGCTCCCGACTCGCCCGTGATCAGCATCGACTGGTTCTCATGCTCGTTCACCATGTTCCGGTATGCTTCATCGCAAACCGCAAAGATGTGCGGTGGCATCTCATTTCGGCGTTTTCCTAACAAATTTATGGATATTTTTCTGCTATTTTACATCCAATCTGATTTACCAATGTACATTCGGCATACATTTTCCGAATAAATTGGCAGCCGACGGTACTGAAAATCCTCGAAAATTTGCAAATTTCAACAAAACTTGTAGACCGACCGGATTGATGACCACGCAAAAGAGGCCAGAATAGGTCTGAATGAGAGGAGGATCGAGTTTGCATTTGATAAATTAATCAAGAACTCACATAGATCATCATCTCGTCATATCGCCTGCGCAGATTGTGCAGTACTGATGCTTCGTTCAGATAGGTCAGCTCGGCCATGTCCTCTAAATGAGGGATGGGATCAAGAATTCTGGACCTCTGGTGACAGAGCCGATCAATGATCACCCGCACCGATCACCAATTGATCACTTATCAATCGGACCAGAGATAGGACTGATCAGATCACTCTGATCCACCTACCGATCAGCTCGAACTTGGGCGGGTTCATCAGCTGTGCCTCCTCCTTCATCACCACTCGCTGCTGGCCCCGTTCTGTCACCACCACCAGCTGGCTTTCGTCTTTGGCCCTGCGGATCTCTGCCGCCACAAACCCCTCTTCCGGATCGGGGACCCAAACATTCTTCTTCGGATCGAACTTCCGGGAGGCCAAAAGTTGTTGTTGTGTCTGCTGAAACAGAGATCAATTAGAATTGGACTGATTCGAGAGATGTCTTTTAGATCTATTGGCCAAAAGAATACCTTGGCCTGAGGCTGGCGCAAATATGGCCAAGCCGGGTCGGATTTGTATGCATCGGAAGCGGACATCGCTTCGCTGAACAAATTGATGGAGATGGATGATGTGGTGTTTGAGAATCCGGGGGCAATCAATCACTTTGCGCGAAAACGTGAAAATTGATATTTATTTGAGGAGGGGCGAGGAGGGTGAAGGAGTTAAGTGGTCAAGACAAAACAATGGGGGGCGGAAGGAAGGTGGAGGATGAGTGGGAGGAGGGGAATGGAGGAGGAAAATGGAAGGAAGGATGAAGATGAAGATGGATGTGAGGATGGGTATTGGGGACACGGGGTGTAAAAGTTCTTCCGCCGGTGGAGGAACAATAGCAAATCGCTCTCGGTCTTCCACTCCCTTCCCTTCCATGCTTCTCCTCCTCCTCCTCCCTTCATCATCCTTCATTCTCTTTCTCCTCTCTGCTGTTGTTTTCTTCCTCCTCCTCCTCCTCTTCCCCCTCCTTCTGTGTTTGTTTGACTTGCTCTTCATCATCTTATTCTTCTTCTTTTCAATCTCGATGGGTTTCCGGGGTCCTCGACTGTCCCCTAATGTCCTAGTCCCGGATGAAGCAAAAGCGATGGTCGGAAGGAATACGGATAGTAAGGAAGGGGATGGAGGATGAAGGGGATGAATGGATCGGCGGATTGAGAAATGTGATGGCTGATGAGCCATACAAGAGCATCCATTGATCGGGAACATTCCCAGCGGCGATCACAACAGATCTTATCGAGCGGAAATGATCCATCCGATCACAACGATCCGATCACATCCGCCGATCGGAAAGAATGATTGGACACAGTGATTTGCTGAGCAACAAGACTTTGCATCCGTTTGTTTGATCAAATTGGCCACATGGATGAGTCAATCCAATCGGGACACTCGAGAATTGCGTAATAAAAAAAAAGTTAGGGAGAATGATGAAAGAATTGGATTGATAATAAAGTAGCATTTGGAAGGGAAAATTGGCATAAAATTGGAATAAAAATATTTGGCCTAAAGTAGCACTCCCCGGTCATCTACAGCCGAACTGGCCTATCTGATCAGCTTTACCGCTGCTAACATGTCTAATGATCTTGGTTCAGTCTCATTCTCGACTAAAGTTTCGAAAAAAAACTGAATGACCTCATCTGCCCTTTTGCCATAATAGGGCCTATACAATTATTTCCGGAGCCAATACCGGTGTACAACAGCACAATCCAGAGAAAGGGCCCAATCCATCAGACATGAACTTATTACCCGGATCACCCCTTTCCTCCTTTCTCCGGCAGTGGGCAGGTTAATCCGATTAGCTCGGCCACCTTTTCTGCTTTTGCTCCCCGTCTTTTTATTTTTTATTGTGCCATTGTTGTCCCCCTTCCCCGTGCTCTGCTGAATCCTTAATTGTCCTCCCCGTCCCGCGGCTTTGTCCCCCTCCTTCGGGGACACCCTGTCTTCCTTTCTTCCTTTCTTCTTCCCTTCTTTCCCCTTTTAGCTCACAATTTAATGATGTCGCCCAAGGGGAAAATTGGCATTTTTCCTGGGTTCTACCTCCTCCCCCTCTCCTCCGGTGCCAAAAGTTAGTCAATTCGTCGTTGTTCGTCCCCCTCCCTCCTCCTCTAACTTCGTTGTTGCCATTCCTCCACATTGGTGGTGCCATTTTCGGCGGAACTTCGAATTGGTTCCCCCACCCCATATAATTTTTCCGCCTTCCGTTCCTTTTCTTCCGCCAATTTTTCCCTTTTGGTGTTTTTCATCGAATTTCTTCCTGCTCTTATAGCCCTTTTTGGCATTTTTCAATGATGACAAAATCAGATAAGAAAAGCTGACCCAAAGGGGAAAGAAGGGTGGGGCTGCCAAGACGTCTGTCTGTCCGTCTTTGTGGATTCAAATGGCCATTCATATTTTTTGTCCCATTTTGCCAACTTTACACCAAGAGACTAAGAGGACTCTAAAATTTAGGATTTTTATAAATTCGAAAATTTGAGCAATACAAAACTGCTTTGAAAAATTGCTTCAGAAAATAGGGCGATAAGTACCTATGCACGAATTAGACGCTTTAGAGCCTCCTGAAATATATTCGTTAAAATAGATTTTTAATTGCAATTTACGGTAGTTTTGCGATTGGAATCGTACAAAGCCTTAGAAGGGCTTAAAAATCAAACTCCTCCGAGGAAATTCGAACTAATTCGAATTCGAACCCCCGGCACATTCGAATACCTACTACCCATAAAGTGCTCTAACCTAGCTAGGTATTTGAATGTTTTTCTCAGCTTTACACCAATTATTGGCCAATTCTTCCCGCATTTGCATTTTCGCCCCTTTTATGGATACCCTCTCCCCCAATGGTCCTTACTTTTTGCATTTTCCATTCCCCTGGGGCCAATCGACGGGGATGTCGGCCAAGATTTGTTGCAGTAGGAAGAATGTCACCCGGATAGAAAAATTAACTGCTGGGGGGACCCCGAAAAACTAAGGGCAAAAGTGGCCTCCAAACTTGTTATATTCAATACAATTTTTATAGAAAACAATCTTTTGCTAGTATAACACCCTTTAGATCCAATTGGTCTGTTAAGTTTTGCATTGATCTGATCACCAGTGTTTGCGTGATCCACCAAATTATGATCTGATCCATGATCTGATCCTGATCTGATCTGATCTGATCCGAGGTCTTGGATCAGATCAGGATCAGATCATTTTTGAAATCCCAGGATCAGATCAGATCACGTCCGGATCACTTTTTTGACATGATCCAAAAATGATCCAATTTTTCAAAATTTTCGTCAAAAAATGGGGATTTTTCCCAAAATTTTCGACAAAAATAGAATTTTTCCAAAAATTTTCGTCAAAAAATAAGCATTTTTCCTAAAATTTTCTTCAAAAAAAAAGAATTTTTCCCAAAAGATTCGAAAATTTCGTCAGAAAATAAATACATGCTAAAAAATATATTCAAAAAGATGTTCTGGAAAACCCCGATGAAAATTATGAAATTTTGCGTGAATTTCTGAAGAAATTTCAAAAATGAAAGAATTTTTTGTTCTCTCTATCCCCGAACCCCGACTTGGTCATCTCGATCTTCCCCGAAATTTCTCAACCTCCCGCAACGTGGCACAACATCCTGAGATTTGGGGACCATTTGTTATATCTTGGCTCAAAAGCAACAAAAAAACAATTTTATTTTTGAAAAATTTAAAAAAAATTAGCTACAAAATAAGTATGCCCATTCTAATTTGCCCATTCAAAAAAAAGTTATGACCAGGGTGCACAATTTACCCTATAAATATTCCGTTCAATGGTAGATTTTAAAAATGAATGGCAAAAAAAATCAAATTTCTAAAAGGAAAGAGGCTGAAATTCTCAAAATTTTCTCTGCCGGCCCCTATCGGGACCGGCGCCGCCACCCCTCAAGAAATTTATTTCATTTTAGAGAGTACAAACAAAAATGATCAACCCTGGTTATGATCAAAACACTATGAATTTGAAACAGTGTTTTTTTTAATTTGGCCATAACTTTTTTTGCAATGAGCCAATTCGAATGGGCATAACTTAATATTTTGTAGCCAATTTTTTGCTCTTTTTTAATAACCAAAATTGTTTTTCTAAGTTGCGTAAGAGAGGCTATATAATAAAATCCTCAAATGTCAGGTCTCCAAATGTCGGTAGCCGTGCGCAATCCTACTTTTTAATAATTAAATCGATCACTCATGTCAATGATTATTTGCAAAAATGAATAATGTTTATTTTCTTGAATTATTTATGTTTTGTAGTCAATTTATATAGAAAATTATCAAATTTTTTCAAAGAAAATTTTTCATTTTGGATCATTTTTTTCGTGATCCGGAATGATCTGATCTGATCTGATCTGATCCAGATCATGATCCAACGTGATCTGATCTGATCTGATCTGATCCCGGGAGTCGGATCAGATCAGATCAGATCATTTTTGATGATCCAGACCCTTGGATCAGGATCAGATCAGATCACCTCCGAAAAAGGTGGATCATCGCAAACACTGATCAGGATCAGATCCGATCACCTCCGAAAAAGGTGGATCATCGCAAACACTGCTGATCACTTCTCGTGCCAACAGTTTTGATCCCATTCTGCTCGTAATTTGCCCCATGGACTTTCCACATACCGCCCCTACCTGATCGTCCCCTACGGGGTTTGATTTGATCAGCCGCCCGCTGTCGTGCCATATGCTGTCCTTCCCCTGATCTAGCCTTTATATTGATCTTTGATCCTTTATCATGCCGATCGGTGCTTGATCTGATCACTGATCACTCAGATCAGGTGCTTTTGCCATTCGGCGGCCGATGCGCCCCTCCTCCTCCGCCCACTCCTCCCTCCGCTCCGCCGCCACTTCCGCCCCTTCCGCTTCCGTGCCCAATACGATTCCCAAAAGTGTTTCCGGCCACTTCGATGCCTCCCATTCCCACCATTCCGCCGGTGCCACCCTGCCCTTTGTGCCGCTTCAATTGCACATTGTGACAGACCAAAGACATGGCAAGTCCCAAGGTGATCATGGTGACTTACGATAGATACAATGTACCAAGCGGGATAAGGTCCAGTGTCGATCCAGTGTCGCCAAATTTGGACGGCGCCAAATCAAGGTGTCCACGAAAAAATGAACTCCCTGTGTTCTCGGAATCTATATGTAGTTGACAGTACAATCATTACCAGGCTTTCAAAATTCGTTTAAGTACCGTATCTGATCTAACTCAACCTATCCATTTTCATCTATTCGTGCATCGTAAGGGGGCGGGTCTTGTAGTCAATTGCTCAATAGTCTCAATAGTCAATTTCTGCAAAATTCAGGCCGATCAAAGGCTGTTGGCAAGGGCCGAGGAGGAGGAGGGCCCCGGAGACGCGGAAGACGACAGCCGGGGCCCCCAC
>LDKF01005043.1:0-10098 GCA_001026735.1 Rotylenchulus reniformis | reverse complement strand
TGGACCCTTCCGCTCCATGCCCGGCCTGCCCATTCGATACACTGACACCGGCGTCCCCTCCACTCCAAGTTCATCGAGCACGTCCTCCACCGCCATCAGATCTTCCTTCGCCCGCTTGCTTGGCTTCGCTTCCTCCGACTCCGGCAATCCAATGAGCACCAGGCTGCGTTGTCGTTCCTTCTCCTCCGCACTGTTGTTGACCTCGACCTTGTCCAATCGATCGTTGATCTTGTCCAGCTTGTCATTGATGTCACTGAACAGTTGGTTCAGGTCCTCCGTTGTCGCATTGTTGGCGAGTCGCTTATCGAGCGCATCCAATCGTTTGATGATGGCGGTTAGGTCAGAATTTTTGGAAGCCATTTCGGCGTAATAGGCAAAATAATTCCTGGAACTCTCAAATTTGGGTAATTAAAATTTCATGTTATATTATTACAGAATGGTATTGTGATATTTTGAATTAGTATTTTTCCCAATTTTTAAAACGAAAAAATTTTCATTTAATATTTATAATATCCATTCATCCTTATAAGCATTTTTCACGAAAAAATTTTCATCTATATTTATAATATCCATTCACCCGTATAAGCATTTTTCTACTAAAAGTCAAGACGACATTCTCTAAACATCCACTTCTGATGCTGCTACTAATTAAGTTGCCATATTTATTTTATTCCATTTACAACATTTCTTATTTTTCTGCTGATTAAATTATATTTATTTTTGCTCTTTTCAACCAATGTTCGCTCTTGTCCATGAGTCGTGGGCTCGCTCTTGTAAAACCAATGTTCGCTCTTGTCCATGAGTAATTTTATCTAATAAATATATATAAATATAATTGACAATATATTTTTTAATTTCATTTTATGGTAATAATTTGTGAAGGGTTTTCCGGATTTTTTAGATTTTACATCGAACAGAGCGACTAGTTTTTGATCTGGTAATTTCTTTAATGCTAATTTAATTTTATTATTTAAAATTTAATTTATTTTTAAATTGAAAATTATCTTATCGTTTTCTTTTTTAATCAAATTTATTTTTATCAATTATTTTATCTCATGATATCTGAATAAATAACAAATATGCTTGATTTTATGTATTTATAAATTTTACTAATTTAAATTGATGTCTTTTTATTTTCTTAAACATTGTTCTTATATAAATTTACATTTTATATTTATTTTATTTTTTTACAAAAGTTCAATGGTTTTAAGCTGACTTATGGTTGACAACACATTGCTCTTATATAAATTTACATTTTATGTTTATTTTATTTTTTTACAAAAATTCAATTGATTCAAGCTGTATTATTGTTGACAACTAGGTGAGCTAAATTCATAAAATTATTCTATTTTTCCTGATCTTAGAGAATTTTTTTATTTATTTAATTTATATTTTTTACTTAATAACATTAAGAATTTCAATTATAATTCTTAAATTTTTCATTTTTTTTTCAAAAGTGACTCGTCTGCAAACATAAAATAATCTGTTGGGAAGTTGCAAAATGTTAACAAATATTTTTCCTAGTATTTTTAAGATAGGCCATAAATTAATAATATTTATAGAAAAAATAATTTTTAATGGCTTTCGAAATAAATTAATGTTAAATAATTGAATTTTAAATGTGGATAAATTTTAAATTAGTATATAATATATTTGAAATAATCTATATTTTTATATTATTTATGTATTTCACTTTTTTGTTTATATTTAATTAAAAATTGGTCCTTTTTAAATATTTATTATTTATTTATTATTTATTATATTAATGCATCTCTCCTATTTTTAACAAACATAATTCCTCATGTTATTTTTAAATTAGAAATTTTAATATAAATATTTGACAATTTTAAATAAATTTGTCACTTAAATCAACGCCAATTATGAGTTAGATGGTTGCGTGAAGAACTTGATAGGGTAGTCCTTATTTTATTTGAAAATTAAGTTTCCTTCACTATATTAAGCTCTGTACACTTAAATGCAAATGAATTTATTCTTTGTTTATTTTCTTTATTAGTTTTAATTGTGTATTTTGCTTCTATTTGAACAACAATCTCTTATTTATTAGCTTTGGAAAGTTTTTAGTTTATTTATTAATAGCTATAATTTTTTTAAAGAGTGTTACTGAGATAAACTTTTTATATCAATAAAAACCCTTCTAATTTTAATAGAATTAAAATTTTGTTAAATAAATAATCAAAAACTATATATTGAGTATTTTATATATCTTTTCAATTAAATCCTCCCTTTTTGAAAATTTTTTTGTTTTTAAAGTGTATTTTGCTTCTGTGAAATAACAGTCTCTTATTTATATGCTTTCAACCGTTTTTATTTATTAATAGCTATATTTTTTAAAGAGGGTTTATATTAACTTGAATATAATAACAATCTAGATAGGCATTGCCTCTCATTCTATTAAAAATCAACATTTTCAATTATTTTGTAAAAATCAAATTTCAATGAAATATATTTTAATATTATTCAATTTTGAAAAATAAATTTTGGTAAATGTTTATTAATTCATTAAAAGATTATCAATTATAATTTTTGAAAAGGAAATTTAATTGTTTTTTTCTTGTTAATTCTATTATAATTTTGCTATATATTTTTCAATTTTCTATGAGTGTAAGGCCTATTTATAATCCTTTAAGCATTTTTTAAATATATTATCAAATCATTGACAAAATGGCATGATTCATTATAAATAGCTATTCAGAGCAAAAAACCTTTTTTACAAATTTTTCATAATTTTCCTTCAATTGTGTATTTTTTAACGGCCTCACTTTGTTCTGACAATCTTTCGCACATCATTAGGAAAGTGTTCCATCGAATATATATTTTCCTACTTTTGATAAGAATGTCTAAATATTTTTAAAAATTTAATCGATTAATGAAATTGGAGTTTATAACAATCTCATCTTTCATGCCCATCCATGAAACTAAAATAAAATTTTCCGTTTTTCTGAGTAATTATAAAAGATTTATGCAAATTAAAAATTGGTCTATTTAGAATGTTTTAAATTTATCAATAATCGTTTAGTATATTCAATGAAAGTAAAATTGAATAAATATTACTTTATTTTATTAAAAATAATTTAATTATTTTCTAATTTTTTTTAATATTCTAATTTGACTATTTTTAATTCAATATTTTTTCTTTTTATATAACATTTTTATTAAATTACTTTCATTTAATTTATTAAATACTAATTGAATAATTTATTTTTAATCATATAAGATTTTGAAAAATACAAGGAATGACATATTTTAATGTACCTATTTTATGATTTTATATGCTATATTTATTATATTTAAATATTTTGATAACTTTCATAATTATAAATATAGATATAAACCTCAGAGAAGAATATTTTTTTCATATCGGTTAAAATATGCCGAAAAGGATCAATTTCTCTTCAACAAATAAGTGTTCAATATTTTTTATTGAGGTAAATAAACTTTGTTCCTGTGCTAAATTTTATATAATAATTAATAAAAAATATTAAACCATATAATTTAACTCTTTTTTATACAAATCATTTCTATCATGTAATTATTATTAAACTATGAAAAATACGCTTTAGCATATTTTTTAAATTAGTATAAATTTGGACTTACCAATGAATATAGTAAAATTATTATGCTCTGATGTAATTTTTAATATTTTAAAAAGTAAATTTATAATAATTTTATATAAAATTGGGAAAAAGTGATAATAATCTATTTTATATTAATATTAAATATTTAATTATAGTTTATTATTTATTTTCAATTTATTATATATTATGTTTGATATTAAGTATTTTCACATTATAATTTTTCATATATCATTTTGTATTTTAAGATTTTTTTATTAGTGATATATAATATGATGGTATACAAATAATTTGTATTTCATATTGTCCAAAATTCCTATTTTGATTGTTACATATAAATGCAACTATATTTTGATGAATATTCCTCTTAATATTTTAGATGAATTTTAATAGAAAATGATGTTTATAAATTAATTTTTCTATTAATTCGCTTTTGTTTTTATACTGAGATTAAATCATTACATAATGTAATTTTTGACTTCAATTAGTTTCCCCTTTTTGTGTTATAGAAAACTCAAAAATTCTTCTAAATATATTATTACATTCTATTTATTTTTTCTAACTTTCAACTAAAATTTATCATATATATTTAAGTGTTCGTTCTAATAGATTACGCATTACTTAATATTTTAATTATTCGATTACTAAAAGATAAAATGTTCAGTTTTAAGTTTTTATAAAATCACCTGAAAATGGTACGCAAAATATTATAGTGAAAATAAATTACACATAGATTTTGGTATTCTTCGTTATAATGCAAGTTGGATAAAATTTTTTGTTAATTATCTTTTTTAAAAGAATTTTCTCTTATATTACAAAAATTTTTATATTTGGAATTTACATAAAGGATTTAAAGTTTATATAAATCAAATAAGTTTGATCTATTCTAAATAGAGTTTTAGCTATATTTTTAGTTTTTTATTGATAGTAAAGCAAATTTAAATTCTGACAAATTTGCATGCTAATAATGCAAAAAAATACGAGGACGAGCAGAACACCCATTGGTTGATCCATCATTACTTATTATCGATTATTTGAATTATTTATTTAATTATTTATTTGTTTTTTATTACAAAATTCTATTAGATTGATTTCCAAATGAAGAGAGGTGTTTTCAAGGGTATAATGACAATTGGGGATAATTTTTTGCAAAATTTAGCGCGATATTTCTGTATTAATAATTTGATGTTAGGACATTATAAAACCTTATATTAAACTTTAAAACCCCATATTATTAAAAATAGTCAAATAGTTAAATTAAATGTTTGATTGTGAATATTTAACATTTTCTTAATGTCAATTCCCTATTCGAAATCCCTGTTATTTCCTACCCGCTTATTGTTGAATAATGCCTTTTTATCTTCAAGTTCACTTTCTCGATATTTTTCAATTCCTTGAAAATTTGTTTATTATTTGTGTTATTATAAAATATATATAACATATAATAAATTTCATTTCTGCAATATACCTATAATAGCTAAACGTATTTTGAAAAATAAATGCACCGTGTATTTTTTGAAAAATAAATGCACCCTATATTATTTGAAAAATTAAATGCGCCCTGTATTATTTGAAAAATAAATGCACCCTGTATTATTCGAAAAATAAATGCACCCTGTATTATTTGAAAAATAAATGCGCCCTGTATTATTTGAAAAATAAATGCACCCTGTATTATTTGAAAAATAAATGCACCCTGTATTATTTGAAAAATAAATGCACCCTATATTATTTGAAAAATAAATGCGCCCTGTATTATTTGAAAAATAAATGCACCCTGTATTATTTGAAAAATAAATGCACCCTGTATTATTTGAAAAATAAATGCGCCCTGTATTATTTGAAAAATAAATGCACCCTGTATTATTTGAAAAATAAATGCGCCCTGTATTAGGACCCCTGTGTTCCATAATGCCCTCTCTTCACAGTGGGTTAGGGATTTGTTAGGAGTCAATATTTAGTTGATTGGTAGTATGGCAATTCCCAAGAGCCGGAACAGGTCTCACTGTTGGCGTGTGAGGAAGATACTGCTCGACTGATAATGGTAGTAGATGTAGGGATGAGCGCCCTCGGACTTTGACGGACGCGGTGGTGAAGAGAACGGCGGGAGGATCCGAACCGGCGATGTTGTCTTGGAAGGAGATGAGGGCAGACCAGTCGACCACCGCGCTGCCTAAGTACCGGTAAGCCAGCACAGTTCCAAAAATTATGCTCGATACAGATCGCGCTCAATTAACTCGGACTTTATAAGCCGTTTGCTTGCAGGGAGCTTATTTGGTCTCTCACGAAAAAAAGTGATTATTGGCCAAACTAATTGCAGGGTATGTATTTAATACAAAAAACGGTATTTACTGCTAACTATTTATATGTCTCAACCATTTTAAAATAAGTAAAAATTCTTTGCCTAATTTAATTCTTAATGGTCCATTGGAAAGAGTATAAATGATTTATTATTTGGTCCTCAAATATGGCAGAAGTCATGATTTATTTTTTGATACATCAAATATGATTATTAATTTTAGTTTAAATCTAGGGTTGAGCGGGACCGGGATCGGGACCACGACCGAGCCGGGATTCCCAGTCACCCCGGGACTGGAGTCCCGGTTACGATCCCAGTTTTCAAAAACCGGGAAATCCCGGTCCCGATTTTCAGTGCCGGGACTGACCGGGACTGAAAATGTACCCCTAAGAATGGCATTTTTGGCAAAATTTTTAATTTACAATTAATCAATAGGCCTAGGCTTTTTTTATCGGACTTTATACTTCATTTATTTAATTAAAATTTATTCAAATAAATATTATTTAAGCATTTCATTTTTATTTATATAAGATCTTAAAATTATCAATCTTCAGAGTACAATTTTTGAGTGAAAAATTTTCTAAAATTTTATTTACATAATAATTTTATATTTTATAATATTTCATTTAATTTTGCAGAAATTCGAATCATAACTTTGAAAACTTTAATTATAAGTTTTTTTGTGCCTATTTCATTATTTTTGGTCGATAATTAAAGGCCGCGATTCTAACTATTGATATATAATAATGTCCTTCTCTCCAATGGCTTTATAAATTCGAATCATAACTTTCAATTTTTCTGAATATCCTCTTAACCAGAAAGTAATTTATATCAAAACACTTGAAAAAGTTACGTTTACCTGGAATAATCTTAATAATCATGGATTCTGTTATTTTTATTAATTTGATAATTTTATTTTTAATTAAATAAATTATTTCAATTAATTTTATTATTTTTTTTATAATTTTTTTATTTATTATAAATAATACTTAATTTTTAATTATGCAAAATATGCTTTTTCGCAATAAGACAGAATTATTTATTTTTTTTTGTTTAAATTTTTCTTAGAACAAAGTTGGTTGAATAGAAAAGAACATAATTATATTTCCTAGATTATATCATTGCAAATAAAAATAATTTTTAAGTAGTTCCTGATGAAGTGTATTTGTAGAATTAATGCAAGTATTAAATGTAGATAGAAAATTAAGTTAAGACTGAAAATTAAATTTTTTTATTTAAAAGATTAAGAAATTATTATATATGTTAGCTACTCGCTTTTCTTTTATAACATTTTTTCATATTATAAATATTTTTAAATTTTCTAAGAACTTATTTTCTAAAAACTTTTTTCTAAACTCATTGCATATATTTTATTTTAAAAGTAAAATAAGTAATTTTTATTAACTTTCTTTTAATTTATAATTTAGGATTTTTATTTCGTAATAAGGAAATATAATTACCTTTTTTTGTTCTATTGCGAATATTAAAATTAAAAAAAGCGATCATATTGAAAGGTTTAATTCACAGAAAATTTTTTATTGTTTAATTTAATTTATATATGTATAAATAATTTTTGTTGATCGGATTAAAAAAATAATTTTTATCAAATTTCAACTATTAAAATATTAAAAAATAATTAAATATGAAGAGAAATAATATACAATATATTAAATATAATTCAGAAGAATAAGAAATGTATTTTTATTGTAATTGTTGGTCAAATAATTTAAAAATATATTTGTATGTTATTTCTTTTTGGTGCATTTCATTAATTAGTTTCAAATTTTATTTTAACGAATTATTTTATTTAATTAGTTAAAGGAATATTTATTATGGTCGATATTTAGCTCAAGTATATTGCTCCTTCCATCGCAATTATAATATTTTACGTTCAGCATAATTTATATTATAATTTTTTAATGAAAATATTTTTCGAAGAAATTTATTTATTTTAATTTTTAATCATTTATTTATTTTAGTTTTAATTTATTATTAAGCAAATTCACGATTTTTCATTTTCATACATTGAAGCAAATAAATGTGCTTCATAAATTGCATCATATTTCCAGAATCATAGAAGCGAATGATCATGAAAAATTAAATAACATATTCCATAATTAATGAGCTAATGAATTCATGTTGCTATTTTAACTTTTGTATTTTTATTTTCAAAAAAAAAGTTGAATAATTTTGGATATTACTTGGATAGTTTCTTTTTTTTTGAATTTTGTTTAAAATAATTTAAACAAGTTTTTAAAATAATAAAAAAAATTTTTTTAATTTTAATTTTTTTATTTTTATATTTTCTATTTAAAATTTTCTATTTAAATTATAAAAAAATTACATTTATAAAAATTATAATTGAAGTATTTCAATTTTAGATTATTTTTAATTATATGTTGAAAATGTTTTTATTATCATTAATAAGAGCTTTTTAATAATAGTTTATTTTATTTTCTAAGAATAAAATACTAAAAAATCGTTGCTATACATTCTTTTTTAAATTCATGTTTCTATTTCCCCATCCGATTCAGCAAGTGTAATGGAGGGTAAAAACTGGTTATTTTCATCATAATTCAGTTTTATTCACAAAAAATATTTTGAAAAATAATTATCAAAAGAGTTCCATCATCAAGATATACTCTTTAAACAGGGGCTAAATTTCATATTTATGTTTTGATATTAATTTATTTTTATTTTTCTTTATTTCATTTTATTCAATCGTATTATAACGCGAATATGCAAGGATAATAAAAACCTCCCCCCTACGAAAAATATTTTAACAGAATATTTATTTCTATAACATATATTTTTATTAAATATCATTTTTTATTGTGTCTTGAAGTTATAAAAAATTTGATTTATGATCAAGAAAATATTTATTTTATTTGCAATTCTATTTTATTTATGAATATTTTTGGTCTAATTTTTTACAATTTTATCTTTTTTCCACTGTTTTTAAAAGAGAATATTCTGAGTTTAAGTTTTTTGCTTAATATTTTGATTTTTTATTTTTTTCGATCTATTTTATTTATTAATTTAATTTTTAATTATTTTTGTCACGTCGAGGTCACCATTCGAAGTCGGGGTCACCATTCGAATTTTTTTAGTTTAGTTTTTTAATTAATTTTAAATCACATTATGTAATTTAAATATTATGTTCAATTATAAAATATAATAGTTTAATTTATTTTATTAAAAGACAATTCCATAATCTTCCAGCATGCCTTTTTTATTATATTATTGAAATTGATATGATACAGAGTCACCAAATCCAATAAACTTTTTTTATTATAAACACAATGCCGAAAATAAATAAATATATATAGAAAAGTGATTATTTTGTTTGACAATAAATTATTTTTAATTTTTTGTTCATCATCATTAGATTGATTATAGGTTTTTTATAGTTTCAGATTTGATTTATGTTATAATTTATTCTGTCATGCAATTTTTTCAGTAATCAAAATTTAGTTTTTTTTAATCTTTTTATTTTTTTTGTTTGTTATATTCATTTATCGCTCTTATTTTATTTTTAATAAGCATAATTGCTTTGTTATTTTGTAAATTAAAAAGATTAATATAATTTATTGGGCATTTTAAAATTTTATCGCCTTGAAAGAAATATTGTTAAAATTGAATTTTTGTTGAGTAGAAATGAATAAATGAAAAATGCAGAAATGAATCGATGGAGGAGAAGGGAGGAATGACTCTTTTATGTGAATGATCTTATCGGCCCCGATGTGGGAGGATGACGCCGGTGCTAGGGCGTTAAAAAAATAGTG
The DNA here is from genome assembly GCA_001026735.1 of Rotylenchulus reniformis. Taxonomy (NCBI): domain Eukaryota; kingdom Metazoa; phylum Nematoda; class Chromadorea; order Rhabditida; family Hoplolaimidae; genus Rotylenchulus; species Rotylenchulus reniformis. Next base: position 421 of record LDKF01005043.1, on the reverse strand, counting down.
CCAAATGCAAAATTTGGTACGAAAACTTTTTTGTTAGACTTGTTAGACAAAAAGTATAAAAGGCAAAGTTGTGCAGAATTTTACGCTGATTCGAATGGTATATTTTGTTTTTCGAAATTCGAAATTTTGTCAAAATACTGAAAAATACGGTTTTTAGGGGATATTTCGAACTTTTTGGCCGAATTTCGAAAAACAAAATATACCATTCGAATCAGCGTAAAATTCTGCACAACTTTGCCTTTTATACTTTTTGTCTAACAAGTCTAACAAAAAAGTTTTCGTACCAAATTTTGCATTTGGCACTTTTTTTTAACGCCCCATTTGGCACTATTTTTTTTAACGTCTTAGCACCGATGACGCCCAATAAATGGTCCATTTCACAATAGAATACCTACCTATTTAGATATCGAATAGAAAGTTT
>LDKF01005035.1:0-10590 GCA_001026735.1 Rotylenchulus reniformis | reverse complement strand
CTCGAGATTGGATGGATGAATGACCAAGATACAGCGATGCAAAAGCCTTTTAAGGCGATCGAGTGGGGGAACGGAAGGATGAAAAGATCAGAGTACAACGGAAATGGTGACTAATAGAGATGAGCGGGGACCTGGGAAACTCTCTGCCTTACAATACTTTCCTATTAGCGGGCGATGGGGGAAAACTTTCAACGTGAGGGGAGGAGGAGGGAATGGCAATTTAAAATTCAAATTATGTACAAGAAAGAGCTGGTTCAATTGGTGTGCTGGAAATTTTTTTTGATTTATTAATTCTCATTGTTAGGTATTAACAAATTAATTGAGAACACTGATTTGGCTCTATTATTTATGAAAAAATTAAAGTTTATCCAAAGATTTAATTTGAACCAACAATCCATTATATTATTCCATTTCCTTACATAGCAATCGGATGTTTTTAAATGGTTCATTCCCGATCAGTTTTTTCTCCTTTGTTTCTCATTTGTTCTCTTCATTTTTCCCATTCTCTGCTGTTCCCTCCATTGACCCTGCATTTTTGCGAGGTGTGTGTCCACTTGACTGAGAACCTGAAAAGGCCAGGTTCAAGAGGTGTTAGGGCGTTAATGGAGTATATTGGATATATCCAAATACCAAAGTTTTGTCTTAAATTTTTCGTTTCACCTTGTTAGAGTGGGCCTAAATTTTTCAGCCCCCTTGGCGATGGATAACAATCCGATTAGATTTATAGCATTATGCCCTAGCTTTCTTAAATATTGGGTTTTTAAACATGATTTTCTGATTATGGAATTTCCCGATTCCGACATTCTCGACACCTACTTGTCGCTGCATGACTGTCGCTGCTCTCTGCGAACCCTCTGGACCCCGGTGCCCATGTGTGATTGTACTTTTTCAGGTGCACCTTCAGACTGTGGCAGTACTTGCTTTGGTACGTACAATCCTGGCAACGGAACTGGAACACGGACGTGTGTGACTTAATGTGCGAGTTCAGCATGGCCTCGTTGACGCAAGCTGTGGGATGGATGGGGTACGGTATCATTGTACAGTATCGTCACATTAAGCTCAACAATATGTAGATACCCAGATACTATGGGTATGATAACTATTGTAATTCGGATATGTGATGAAACTATAATTCGGTACTTCTACTGTCAATTACGCTACAAACAAAATACAGTAAAATTGCAAAATGCACCAAAGAAACTTACTGTACTCGCACATGGTGCACTTCTGCCGGTTGCGGTAGTAGTACTCCAGGTGGTGCTGGTTATGGTTGCGGTAGTGGTACTCCATGTGGTGCTCGTACTCCGTCACAAAATCGCACAATGCACATGTGAATTGTTTCTTCTGCTTGGGAATGTGCAGTACTGCGTGCTCCCACTGCTCCTTCTTGCTGCTACTTATGTGTGTGCAGTGCTTGCACTTGTATTGCTCGGGTTTGTCGGACTGTCGATGAGTGCCGCCAGCGGTGGTGGTTATATGGCTGGTGTTGTGTTCCGTCGGTTTGGCACCCCCGTTCTGCCGCGACCCATTGATCAGCTAAATTATTGAGGATATATTTCTTGATCTTTGGTCTTTTAGCCTTCGGAATAATTTTGAAATTGTACTTCACTTTGCAAAATTTTCATTTATTTCCAGGCCAAAAAATCGAGAACTATATTTTTAATTCGGTAATATAATTAATTTATTATATTAGACAAGTCAAATTTCTTCAAAATTATCTATAAATAGCTAATTTGTACACCCTGAGAGATTGTCAAAAAAAATCCTGGATATGGATCCATTAACCTGGTTCAATAACCATACTGGATATACAAAAATTGTCCTAAGAGTAAATTTTTGACCCAGTTGTCCAAATGTCATAGTTACACATAATGTGAAAAATGGGCCAAACCTGACATGGATCTTGCCAATCATAATCAGCAAAATCATCTACAGCAGTTCCTTCGTTCTTTTGTTTCTCTTTACCTTCCTTCAGCAGCTCTTAAATAAATTTTGAAGCGCCGAATACATTTATTAGTTGCAGGTTTGTTGAGATACTATGGCCAATATGGCGCTAACAACTGTGCCATCATAAAAAAATTTAAAAAATTAAGCATCCTTTTTTCAAAAGATGATAGTATGTAATAAGCTAATAAGTTTAATTGTTTGGGGAAAGTTACAAAATTATCATTTTAGAATTTTAATAAAAAAAACCTTTTGATTCCAGTTTTATTGTATCTGTCTTCAGCTGTTCGCGATGGTACAAGAGCATTGTTTGCACTTCGGTTTCGGTGTCGAACACGATCGCGTCTCCATCGATGTCTTTAAACGAGATATGTAAAAAACCAATAAATTAAAAATCCAGTCATCCATTTTTGCCAATCGGGATTAAAACGCCAGTTATTGGTGTTTGGAATCCCTTTTTGTTATACATAAAATATTAATCAGCAAATATCCCCGATCTTTCATCATATCAAGGGCTCTCAGATGTCCTTTTTTCTAAAATTTGTACTTATTTCGGGTCCGATGATCTTAGAAAAATTAAAATGTACTTACTTCTAAGATTTATGCTTTTTTAAACATACTTATTTTATCCTTATTTTTGGTAATTTGGAAGATTTTATTCAAAAAATGACTTATTTTGTTAAGGAAAAAATGTCTAATTTACAAAATTTTCTCTGGCGGCCCCTGTCAGGAATCAGGACCACCGGCACTCCTCAATATAATAATTTTTTCAAAAAGTCTCAAGAAATTATCAAATTTCTTTAAAAATGAGGTATAATTTAAAAAAATTTTCTCCAGAGACCCTATCGAGTCCGCCGGCATCCCTTACAATGAATTTTTATTTAATTTAAAAAATAATCAATATTTCGCAAGAAAAAGGTAGGCCAGAATTTTCAAAAAAAAGCTTTTTCCATATCAAAATGTCCTTTTTAGCCCCGATATATAGTTGGAATTTTTGCCTTTCCAAAAAAACCTCGATAGAACAGTTGGCCTCGGAAGTTGGGTTCAATTGTTCGCACTTGGGCCATTAGAGCAGTGTAGGTCCACGGCTGGCAGTTGAAGCTTCGCCATTGGCCCATTTCATGACGAAACCATTTGACCGCCACCAACTTTTTTGTGTCATTGCCATGCTTGTCAGTAGAGGCCAAACCCTCCACCAATTCAAAGACACATTCCTCATCCATCGTTTTAATTGTGATTATTTGCTGGTTTAAAAGTAGGATAAAATGTTTTTTAATCAAAGGTTTTATACAATTCCTGATTTTAATTGTTTTTTTTTTGCTTGCCGGTTCTTAGCACAGGAAACATTATTTCAAAAAAGAAATTAGTGTCATAACAATTGTCGAAGATTTATAAAACGAATAATTACCTGTTTTAAAGGAAATTAGGAAACGAACTGATGAATAATATTATAATATCTGTATAGAAAAATACAAAAATAGCGGGAAGAGAGAAAATCGTTGTTTGAATGGATAAATAACGCTAAAAACATTCGCGTCATTATCCAACGACTTATGGCTCTACGCGGCTACCATTTCAAATCCCCACAAGCAATATCCCCCATATCCGTAAAATGCATTCTTTAAGTCAAAAGTAAAAGGTAAAGAATTTTATGCTCTATAAAATGGTAATCCCTTCGAAAAATTCGAACTTTTTTATAAGGATTCGAAAAATCGTCCTTAAATTTGATTATGTATGTATTTACTTTTTCAAATTTTCGCTTATTAGTCTTGAAGGGGCTTTTTGGGATGGGGAAATTGATTGTGTGGAATTTTCGACACTGATTGTAATCTGACCATCAAGGAGGATTCGGTGCTAAAAGAGGTTAAAAACAACATGACCACATTGGTGACAAGCTTCTAATCATAAATGCCTATAATTTAAAGGTGGTTCGAATAGAATGTCAAAATCTTTTTATGAATATTTAAGTTAAACTACATGAACATGAATTTAGGCAGTGCGGACTATAATAGTTTAAGCCTCGGCAATGAGTCGTTCCGTAAAAACGCTCATAATGTGTTTTGCTTAATAGTAGTTCAGAACAAATAAAATACTAAACTTAATTGCTTCTTATAGTTTTGGCCTAAAGAGGTTCTAAAGAGGTTTGGTATTTATTGGCTACATTGACTACTTTTTTTCTTTACAACTCATTAGCACCATCCATCCCAATGGCCGATTGATTCTTCGGTGCTGGTCATTGTTCTTTTTTTTCTGTGTTACTTTCCCATCCTGTCAACCGTGGTCGGGGTCATTTATTAATTATTATTCATCATTCTAGGCCTTTCAATTTCCATATCCATAGATTATTCATCGCATGCATTTAGCATCGATCTTTTCTTCGATTTGTTCCTATCCTAACCCATCTCTCTCCCACTCACTCACTTATTGGCCTATAGACTAGTGTGTCGACATTAGCAAACCATTCTTTCTAACTTTTATATTGGTTCAAATTAAACCTAGAGAAATGATTTGATGTCAAAAATAGAGCAAAATATTAGCTACAAAATGAACCTTGGTCCATTCAAATTCAAACTAGGTATCCTATTAAAAAAACACAGCCAAACAAGACAAATTCTCACTAGTTCGGCCAAAAGTTTTTTCACAGCTAACCAATTCGTGCGGGCTTCGGCTCGTTTTGAAGCTAGCATGTCTCAAAAGAGCAGCCTAAGGCTGTGGCCACATTGCTGCGATTTTCGCTGCGATCTGCGTTAATCGCAGCAGTTTAGTGGTCACATTGCTGTGATCTGTGGCATGCGATCATCGCAGCGATTTTTGCCGCAACGCAGCTGTGGTCACATTGCTGCGACAAGTTTTGGCCGCAGTTCGCAGCGAAAAATCGCAGAAGTGGTCACATTGAAGCGATATATCGCAGCGATGCATCGCAGCGGCAGATTTTGGCTTACTGCAGAGGAACCATCCTCTGCGACGTCGCAGCACATTTCAAGTGCAAATGTTACAATTACAATAAAATTTCAATTTTTCCCCAATTTCAATTATTTATAATCATTTAGGGCTAGAACTCAACAAACTAAGTTTTTAAAATATATAATTTTAAAAAATTCTTTTTGAACTCGTAAATATATTTTCAGCAATTAAAATCCATGGTTGTGGATGTGTTATAAATTTGCAAAAAAATCATTTAGATTCTTGATTATTCGACTCACTAGTCCCATGCCACCCCAAAACAACATGGACAATAAACCCCAAGTCAAAACTCANCTGAAATTTATTTGAAAATTTCGAGAAAATCCGAGGCCCGCTTGAATTTCCACAATCTAGGGCTCTGAAAACCTGGACTTCTGTTTTTTAATCCAGGATTTTTAAAATCTAAGGTCTGTCAAAATTTTGTAAATTGGACTGTGAAAATTTTGAAAAATCTGAGGCCCTTGATTTTTTTTGAAGAATTTTTAGAAACCAAAGGTATATATATTTTTAAAAAATTCAGGGGATCTGATATTTGAAAAAAATTAGGCCTTACTTAGGCATTCGAAAATTGTGAATAATCATATAGTAAATTAGAAATAACCAAAGACAGATTACATATATTTGTCTATATTTTTTTGCTATTTTTATTATCAAAATTAATTTTTATTATCAAAATTAATTTTTATTACTATTCTTTATTTCTTTTATCGGGTACTCAATTAATTTGTTAGCCATTTTCTGAAATGGTTGTTAAACAGTAAAGATTAAGCGGAATTGGACAGACGAGAACCATTTTTAAAATGAAAAGCTGCCAATTTTTATTCCCGAATATACCGTATATGAAAATTTAAGCATTGAGGATAATACGTGATTATAAATACGAAAACCAGCAGATCATCAGCATGATTATGATTATGCCCGCAATTGTTCAGATCATCATCTTGCCCCAGCCTCTCATCGACTTGTTGGGCCTCAACATTGATTAAATTTTTAATTGAAAATTTGGAAAATTCCAACCGTTCTACAGCACTTCTGTGTACGAGGCTTCAGCCTCCTCGTTCAATGATTCGCCCTTTCCGCCTCCCTTTCGATAATAGACGACCGAATGTTTTGTCTCTGAAAAATGGTGATTGGATTTATTGTTTTGTATAAAGCATTGAATTTTACTCAAAAAATCAGCCATAAACTGCTATATTCTAATTTAATTAAATAAGTTATAAAACTTTGATTGAATTGACCATCTCGGAATTAAATGATCCAAAAAATCAAAATTTTTTCTTTTTTTTTACCGTTTCCGTCCATTGCCATTATGCCGCGATTCAGTGCTCGGTTCTGCCACCACTGTATATAAAAATTTTTTGTTTTGCTTACCATCATTTGTGATATTGGAATCTCATTCTCGCCTCCCATAGAATCCAAAAAAATTTTTCGGAAATCATAATGAAAATAAAATTTTATTTGAAAAATGATATGGTCCCAATTTACATTAAATCTCTATCTATAAAATGCCATCTATTAAATAAATAAAAAATGAATGGAAAATATACATCTCAAATTCATATCAAAATGTTTTCTAATGGTCAAAAAGATCCTCCACCCCCACCATCTATCTCACTTTTAAAGATGTTCACTGATTAATAAAAAAAACTTCCTAAGAACTTTTATGCATTTCTTATTTACCTGAATAAATCTTGAGTGGAACTTGCGGTAGACACAGAAAAATAGAAGCAATAATAATAGCACAATCACCGCCACTATCACAATGACAAGCAAAATGGACGATGGAATATCCTCATCCAAGTGCATATTGGACATCTCGTGGACGAAGGTCAAATTGGACACGTTGTCGAATGCGCCGGACAAGGTCAGTGTTTGGCAAGTGCGAAGGTTGGTCAAGTTGATCGTGCATTGGATACTATATGGAAGGGGGGATTTGTTGAATTTTTTTAGGATTTTGAAAAAGAATTAGCTGATTAAAAGGAGAGAGACTCAAACAGATTGAAACTTATGCGCCTGATACATTTGCTAAATGCATTGCGCCTCAACAAAATGAAAATCTGCGGGATTATTTTTAGATTAGTGTAGGGTTGGGGTTGGGTTGAACGGAACGCGGGTGGGAAAGTTGTTAAAACATCGAATTTCAACATCCCTGTTAGAAACATGAGAAAACGAAGTGGCACTTGGCATCTTCCCCGATAAACTTTATCCCAATCTTTTGGAAATTTTTGCTCCAAAATTTTCAATTCAATTATCATGTCCCTGCTGATTACAATTTTTTGGGGCATTCAGATTGTTGCTACTACATACAGATGTAGCTGACTTATCCCCATAAATATTCCATTCGAACATACAGGTCCGCGTTGAAAATCGGTTTAGAGCACTCGTCACCGCAAAAGGACACTCGAAGTTTGTCAAGTGTGTTCAAACGAGTTCCATGCACTTTCAACAGGCCATTTCCAGTGTCAAATTCAATCTATAATATTTAATATGCATAGTATTTTAGAATCAGAGATGGTCATCCGCGAGATCAAAACCCATATCTGAGGCCACCGCTGATCCATCTATGTGCTCTTTTTTAGAGATTTATTTTATCTAATATCCCTACTTTTGGTAGTTTGGGAAATTTTTGTTAGGATATGGTGCTTAATATATTTTTTAACCAAAAGTTGAAAAATGGAAAAAATGGATTGAAATTAAGCAATTTTAAGAAGAAACTACAATTTTTCTTTAGTGACCAGTTTAAAGATCATTTAAAAAATTGGACCAATTATGCTAATTACAAATTTTTGAGGAAATAGGAGGTAAGTATTAATTATTAGTCTTAAAATTTTTCTCGGTAGATCCAATCGAGAATGCTCTCATGGGTTACTTTCACCTAAAATAAATTTAAAAAATCTTTGAAAATAAAGAGAAATGATGTCTTTTTTTTTAAATAAATAAATTGATCGAAATTTGTTGTAATAATTTGTTATAAATAAAAAATAGAGTACTGTTTGACTTAGGAAGAATTCCCTGTTTACTTCGAGACATCAAATCCCCTTGATTTTTTGGGAATTTTCGAGTTTTCTTAATCGACCAAACCTCTTGTTCGATATCTAATTATTAAAGGCCTTGACTATCTTTGCGAGATTTATCGCGAATCTCGTATCGAATATCGATCAAACCCCGAGTCTGATCTCTAGAAAATCGTGGATTGTTGCCAATCGTGGGATATTTGTACCATCTAAGAGACTGAAAGATAATAAACATTTTCAAAAACACCCGGATTATCAAACTGCCTGGTAGACCAAATTGACAAATAAAAAATAATAAAAACTGACTTTGGATATATTGAGAGGGCATGCCGTCAGCACAATGCCCTCGGGGCAAATCGTGGCCACGTTGGTCTTGGCAATGTCCAATGCGGACACGTGTGACCACTCAGATTTTGGTAGGCACACCAACGGCATTCCAACGGATCGTTCCAGGCGATATCTTCACATATGGGGTACAGTGTGGCACAGTTCAAGGGCAAGCGACGGATCTGTTGATGTGAATGTATTTATTCATATGGATTCGATTGATACACAAGCCCTCATAAAATTTCTCATTAACTCATTTTTCATTGCACTAACTCCCAATGTCAACTCATTTCTGGCTGAAAACTCATTAAAACACATCAATTTGTTTAAAACTTAATTCGTAAAATATGGAATTTTTGAACTAGATTCTGTCCTTTTCCTGATCCAAAACGTTGTTAGCTCAACCAAAAAACCTCATTAACTCCTTTGAACAGCAAAAAACTCCGCGGCGCTTCCAACAGCATGTCAAAAGAACCAAATTGTTGTTTGGTGAACATGGACCAAACCGGTTTTCCGGCCCTATCAGTGATGGATGATGCGCTTTTTTGCTCGATGAGCCACTGATTTTTTAAAATTAAAATATAAACACTGATAAATCCTATAAAAACTGATAATAAGATAAACTGATAAAAACTCAGTAATAAAAAGGTAATAAATGTTCCATTTACTCCAAAAATACTTTAAAAAAATGAAAAAACAAATTTTTATAATGAAAAAATGTCAAAGATTGCCTTTTCATATGGATTATAAGATTGAAAAAAAGAAAATAATTTTTTATTAATGAATATTGGATTTTTTTATAAAAAAAGAAAAATGGCCTATTATATTCTTACCCATACTCACCCTTTCGATGTTGCCATCTTGGCGCATCAACCAAAATGCCTTTCCACTGGGATCATGGCTAATTTGCAGAATTGGCGAGCTCGCATTTGGAAAACTGTGAATTTGGGGAGAGAAAGGTAACCCATTCCAATGCCTTATTGGCATTCCTAAAACCTGGCCACAACAGTGCCCTGGAATGGACGAAAGTCCTCCATCCAACCAGGCGTGTTATAATAGTAATAGGCATATTGACAATTTGCATCGCTTGTATCTGATAACTCATGGCAAGCCCTAATGCCGCCTTGCTGTGGCATCCAATAGGCCATGTAGCAATTAATTGTTACCATTTGCTTTGCATGACACTTCAAAGGAAGGAAGAACCCGAGAAAATTGAACAAAAAATGGAAAATCAAAAAAAAAATAGCCAGCTAACCTCTGCGATAGTTTGCTCAGAAGTTGTGTTTGTCTTTTTGCAAGTCTCCCAAGTTTGATCGAATCTGGCGTTCAACTCATCCAATCGGTATTGACAAACACGTTGGAGGTGTTAGCTGCCTATTGAAGTTCAATTCAAAGACAACTAAGAGTCGTTCTTCGTCCAATGTTTTGGTAGCAGCAATGGCACGCGACTTTTGTGAAGTTGGGATCAGCGGAGTGTGTTCTGGAGAATTTGAGAAATTAACAGGAAAATGAAGAAATCGATGCTAAAAAAGGTATAGAGAATCTCACCTAGGCCTTGGCAAGAAAGCTTTAGTTCCATCCGAGATCCTAGCGGGGGTCCGCGTTTCTGGGTGCGATCGCGCAGACACACTCGGCTCAGGCGCACATCAGCACGAGGAGGGTCTTCTGGCAAATCATCTGTCACTTTCAATGGCCAATTAACACGTGTTGCACTGCCAACAAAGTAGGCATAGCTATCATGGCGAAAACCGTACACAACAGTTTGGTCATGGATGATATGGTCGTCAACCGAGTTACTGGTGTTCATGCTTGGATTCCTGGGTTAAAAATGTGATGTTAAATAAAACAAATTTAAAAAAAAAGTTAAAAAAATTTTGTTGTTAAAATTTAAGAAAATGAGAAGTATGAAATTAAGCCTCCTTCATCCCTCAATAGTCCTGAGTAGCATTGTCGATTGCTAGGAAAGTTATGCATATCCGATTCCGATCAAAATTTTCCGAAAAAAAGGCCGAAAAAATTTTTCCGAACCGAAAAAATTGGATATCCGTATGATATCAATAAATTAGCCCTGAGTAAAGGTCGCCCAATTAATTATGTTCGTAGTTATAAGAAAAAAATCATTGTTAGCTCTTCCAATCCAGCCTTCCTTTCCTAACCCTCTCACCACTACCAATCAAATGCCGTGATCATAGCTGTGCCAGATTCGAGGAGTACACGCAAGAAAAGACGCCCCTCATCGGAGCTCACTATCTTCACCGACCGAATGGGGAGAATAAAGGAGCGAATGGTGCAATTCTTAGGATCAAGAGCATATTTCGGTTCGATGCCACGACAAATTCTA
>LDKF01005034.1:10075-20604 GCA_001026735.1 Rotylenchulus reniformis | reverse complement strand
CTTTGGTCAGAGGGGAGTATGTATGTGCACCATCTAACAATAAGTCCAAAATACGAGTAGACTCACAGCGATAAATTGTGCCTGCGGAATCTGGCCTTGTTGGTTGTTGTTGTTATTGTTGAAGAGTTGTTGTTGTTGGGTTTGTTGCACAAATCCAAAGTTGTTGTTGTTGTTGTTATCGTTGTTGGCATTCTGTTGTGGTTGCTGGTTGTATGGGAATTGTGGCCCAAAATATTGTTGTTGTTGTTGGGGTTGGAATTGTGCCGGTGCCGGGGGCATTGTTGGCACGGTCAGCGGGGAAAAGTCAAACCAGGTTGGGCCCAGAGGGGGCGCAACCGTGAAGGGGAACTGTTGTTGGAGTTGCGGTTGTTGGGCAACAAAAGGCGGTTGCGGTTGTTGTTGGGCCTAAAATTCCGGAAATTTTTTTAGCAGAAATCAACATTATGGATATTCGGATAGAAATTGTTGCACAACTTAAACTGATCCAACAATTGTGGGCAACTAGGTTCTCGACTATTTTGTACTCTTTTCATAGAACCAATAAGTTGCTTGACAACATGAATTTTGTAGCAAAATTTGTTTCCATTTTTACCGAGTTGAACGATTGTTGCAAAAATGGCTGGAATGGGTTGGCGAATGCGCCGGGGCCCTCGGGCATCAATGGTTGCGGTTGTTGCTGCGCAAAATTCTGTTGTGGCCCGCTGTAGAAACCGCCAAAACCGGTGGGGAACTGTTGTTGTTGTTGCGGTTGTTGTGCAACTTGGATCTGAGGAACATTTGGGCCATATTGGTTGTTGTTGTTGTTGTTGAAGTTGTTGTTGCGATCCCTGTAGACCACGGATTGTCCTGAAACGACGAAATTAAATGCCGAATAACCAGGTTGTTCTGGTTCCCATAGACTTTCCCGCAACTTGCCATTATTGTTGAAGTTGTTGTTTTGGTTTCCTGCCCTGAAGTTGTTGTTGTTGTTGCCGTTGTTTTCAGCAAAGCGTTGCGGGGCAAACCGTTGTGGAGGCGGTTGCTCTTGCGGCACTTGTTGTGCGAGTGGCACGCGCGCGTGCACCTGTTGCGTGCCGAATGCGCGCGCACCGTCATGAGTGCCGTGTTGGACCTGAATAAGCAATGGATGCGTGTCGGGGATAGAATGGAATCGGGGATAGAAGTCGGGGATGGAATCGGGGATAGAATCGGGGATAGAAGTCGGGGATGGAATCGGGGATGGAATCGGGGATAGAATCGGGGATGAAGTCGGGGATAGAAGTCGGGGGTTCAAAAATCGGGGAATTTGGCTCTTTCGCTCACCGTTGTGATCAAATTTTTGCCCGCAGGTCCTGCACACACCGCACAAGCTCCAGGGCACATCTCCGCAATGAATGGCACTCGGCAGTGCGTGCACTTGGCGCGCGCACAGCTGGGCAGGTCCGCCTGCACACTGCAGATGCAGCCAACCACCACCACCAACAGCAGCAATATTTGGGCGGATCTCACCTTCCTAACCTTCATCTCTGAAATCAATTCCTTTTATTAAGGATTTGTTCAAAAATCTGCAAAAAAATCTAATATTAGAAGATAAAACTCCTCCTCGTTTTTATTCTTCACGGGTTCCCTAGGATATATTTCCGGATTCCCCTAGAGGGATGACCAATTTTCCGATTAGCCAGATTTTAGTGGATTGAATCCCCGGTTCCACCGGTTCCCCCGTTTCATTCTTTTTGGATCCAAAACCCCAAAAGCTTTCACTTATGCCCAACAAGAATTGGGGCTTCCCGCTGCTGGATGCTCAGCGAATTTGAAGTTAATCGCGCCCCAACGTTGCACAACGGGATTTTTGCGGATGATGGATTTGGTGGGCGGTGGATGGGTCAGTCTCTCGCGGCGATTTTCCCCCGGATGAATGCCATTTCCGCGATTCCCCCCCCCCCCTCCCCGGGACCGGCTTTGCGGGGCTTTTCATCCCCAAAAGCGCGCTCTAAGGTCAGCCCGTCGCTCTTCCGCCCGAGGGGCACTTTCGCCCTTTTGAGCGGTAATAACAATTGGGGGGAGGGGGAGAGGAGGGGAAGCCGGGGGCATTAGCTTAGCCGAGCTTAGCTAGTTGGAAGCAACTAATGAGTCGGGGGAGACAGACACATCCATTGATCGATCAGCCTCTGATCAAGATTCTCTAAGGGCATCCATCTGCCTCCTGATCAGGATCCCCTGGAAGAATAAGAACCAATCCCATCGGGATTCTAACTATAGAGGAATTCCAGAGGATTGTTTTGATCCGGACAGCACCAATCTTATGCAGATCAACTCAGGAAATCCCTTATATAAACTGATCAGCTCCATGCTCTGATCACTGACCGTGGACACCATTCAGATTAGAATCCTACGGGGAATTTGCTTCTGATCAGTGTCCATGTAATGTCCCCCGTGGTCAGCCAAATGGGATTAACTCTGTTGTGGATGCCCTCGGGGCCCCGACAAAAGAGGTGCCAATTAGTTGTGTTTTGTGTGTGTTGCGGAGCAACCGGATTTGGAACGACGAGAAGAAGAAAGGAATTGAAGAAATGGAAGGATGATCGCGCATAATGGGGAGGGGGAAAGGGGGGGGGGGATTGATCCACTCACTTAGCCCCCCAAACCAAAGCACACAATGGAGAGTGATCGGGATAGTGGAGGGAGATGGCGGTGATCTGATCGGAATTTTGGAAGTTTGTTGCATACGTGCAAAGGATGCTTGAAGGGGGAATGGGAAGTGAGGGGCATTGCATAGCTCAGTGGATTGAGAATTTGTCCAATAGCAAGTTGGATCGAACCCCTTGCAGAGCTGAATTTGATCAGAAAGTCGTGATTGGAATCCATCGTCCTCAGAAATGGGTAGGGGAAAGGGTGCAAATGGAAAGAATCGAACAACCTGATCGGCCAGATCATTTGCATACTAATTTTTTGGTTATAGTTTTTTGATGATGAATTGTTGCCGACCAAAGCTGTAATTTTTAAACAAAATCTGAATTTCACTAATTACCTCGGTGGACCCAAACTTGAAACCTTGGTACTATGTATATAGTAGAACATTTGGAATTTTGGTGATCTAACAAGTAAGAGATCCCTAACAAGTAAGGTTTGATCCCCTCCACCGTTTTGATGGGCATCCGCTGAATGGCACTCACAACAACGAATGGCGATCCTTCCGCTTTATTCTTCCGCTTTATGCAATGTCCGTTCCTTCCTCCCCTCCCCTTTTTTCTTCCGGATTTTGATCCGATCGGCAGATGGATCATCTCCATCCCCCTCGAAATGGCGGATGAGTGGACGATTATTACGACGATTCGGCGATTCTCGCGCAGTGCAACCGATCGGTGTTTTTTCTTCGAGAGGAGAGAGGATTATACTTGAGTGTACTGGTGTCCACCGTCCAAACAGGTAAAATATACTGGGAAAAATACTGTATATTTTATCAGAACGTATAATCAGTTTTGTCTATCACTTTCAAATCAATTTTTGGCAAAGACCCATTTTTGACATAAAAAGCTAAATTTGGATCCCATATAATAGCATATAATAGTACAGCTTCGAGAGAAGAGAGAATAATAGTACAGTTTTTTCCTACATTCTCTAGCATAGCATGATACGATTTTTTGGCATTTGCTGATTTGGATTGGACAAATTGGTGGATCGATCGATCGATTTTGGCCAACTGGCACATGATTCTTACTTACTTAGATGGAGATGGAGGGGGATGGCCCATGCCAACCCAGCCAGTCCCTCCCAACTCCAATCAATCGGATTCCAATTTTTTTATCAAAATTTCATGGATGCCCCTGACTACTACTGCCTGTGCGGGTCAACCCATGTGCTAGTGAGTTAGAAATCGGACTCAAAAATTCATACATAGGTCGTATGAATTTCTTAGCATCCTTTTTTCACACCGTACCGGTTAGACTTATCTAACCCTTAGTATGAAGTATGAATCTGTACCATCAGCTAGGCTACTCGTCCATTTTTTGAGTTTCGTACCCTATAGCCAGTCCCTCCCTGCTCCTTTCCTTTCATGCATTTACGAAGTTTACCTATCTCTATACTTGTCCTGCCACCTCCATTCTCTACCGTAGCCGATCCCTACCGTACCCCTTAGACCGGCGCCAAATGGATTGGTCTCTGCGGCGCCGGCGCCTGCGTCGCCTGGCTGTTCTGCGCCATGCTCGCCCATTCATTGCCAATGGCCCTTTTCGGCTTGGCCACTGCGCCCCTCTACGTGTCCCTACTGTATGCCTACCATAACAATCAACCCCGTCTCTACTTGCCATTCCTGGTGATCAACGTAAGTGTGCAAAACATGTCAGCTTGGAGCTGGACTTGGTCAGAGTTATGTATTATGTAATAAATATAGAGGATATCAATCAATATATCTGGATCTATAAGTCAAACGATTGGAACTGACAAAGATCTAGTAAATGGATCTATAAAATTAGCAACAACTATGGTGAAGTTTTGATTTTTAATTATGGTGACTAACTATGTAAGGTTATAAAAGCTGTTTAATCAGATGGATTGTCAGAGTTTAGCTGGGGATTTTGAATTTGATTGTTGATTCCAAGAGTAAATCAGGATTGAAATCCATGTTCTTTGTTCATTGCGACAGGGTCTGGAGACGGCGTTGACCCTGGGCTATGCGATGTTCGTGTTGGCCATGTTCGTGTGGATGCCCGTGTTCTGGCAGCGCCATCTGGTGCGCAGCCTGTACGATGGGCAAAATGAAGGGACAAACAGTAAGAAAAGAATAAAAAATGACAAAAATAACATGTCATGGCATCCCATGATGAATATGACATTGGCACCCTAGAAATGCGCCAGCACACCGCTCTGCTGTTGGCCTTCGTCTCGGCTCTGGTCTCTGTACTTTGCTGGTTCCAGACCGTAGTACTCCGAGCCTACAGTAAGCTATTCTACAGTATACTAGATCTATACCCTAAAAGTCTGATCATGTCTTGTGACATAGAACGTGTCAAATCCACATTCTGTCCATGATCTCTGAATTCCACGACTATTCGTACCGGGAATTCTTTCATTTCTTTGGGAATATAGCCAAAATTTTGCGCAAAATGTGTCCAATATTCACTTGAACTCCCTCCATACTCCCCATCATTTTCTATACATTTTCCCCATGCCGCGCTCTCTACTTTACAGTATGACTCTTTCCCGTCTCTACCGTACCCTTTCCCCCAACCTTTACAGTGTACATGCGCGAGGAACAGCACACCTTGATCCCGCCCCAGCTGCATCCGGCCTTCGTTCTGACCAAGACCAAGCTGAGCATGGCGGACCAATACCCTGGCGACGAGGAACACCAGGAGCAAGAACGCGAGAGCCGATTGGCATGAGCGGAGGGCCCTTTTCGGTGGATCACTTTTGGACTTTTCAGATCCATTCGATGTAATTTCATGCGATTTTTGGATAATTTGTATCCTATTTGGACCAATTCAGATCAATATTTTCGGGCTATCAATATTCCGACTATCTTGTTTCCACCTACCCCTCACTGATACTTCATTTGCACTTCCCAAATTGTATTATTTTATCTTTGATATGAAAAAATTCGGGTTTCTGGGATAAAATATGATATTGGCGGTGGCTATGATCAGCAGAAGTGATCGGGCAGAGATATTGCCGCAAAATGAGAATGGCAAAAAAGGACTTAAAAGCTAAAAAAATGATGGGAGCTAGAATTTTTTCCATGATTTTTTTCCAAAATTTTGATTCCAAGGAACAATGGATAGGCGACTTGTGGGTGTACTGAGAAAATGAAAAGCAATGGCAAAAAAATTCCAGAAAATTATATCCCATTAAGTGCATACATCATCCGCATCATTATCATGGACCCTGAATAATTCATATTTTCATAAACTAGAAATGGATTTTTATATTCAGGTCGATGTATTCGATTTCTAAAGATATCATTTGGACTCTGGGCCGCAAATATCCTTTAACCCTGGGCCGCAAAAATCCCAATGGGACAGTCCCATAACCCTCTTATCAATATCTTGGATCCACTGAAATAAACAGAAATATTTCTTAGTATTTCATTTAATTTTTTCTAGTTTGTTTGTATTTTTATTTTATCATCTCCATTCATCTTACAAAACAATCCAAACAAAAAAATAAGCATTGTCTCTTAGGGTCAGGGGATAAGGTAGAAAAACAAAGCAAAAAATTTTTGGTTTACAGTGCAGATTTATTCCAGTTCCCTCCTCATCAATCACAACAGTTTCCTCTCGCGCGCTCAGAAGCACTTGCGGTGCACAATGGAAGGGCCCGACTCGTCGTATTCCTGCTTGCTGATCCACCTGGAAAAATCAAGCAAATGGATTTGCAAAAGGATAAAAAATAGTTTGAATGTTCAATATAACAAAAAAGAGATAAAGGATAAAAAATAGTTTGAATGTTCAATATAACAAAAAAGAGATCTTTAGTGGTATTCGGGTTACTTTGTATTATGTTTACCTTCATCAGGGCCGAATCCAGGATTTTGCCACAGGGGAAGGCGGAAGTCCCCTTTGCCCTACNCCCCCCCCCCCCCCCCCAGTCAAAAATTTTCGTGACAGGGGAGGGGGATTCTCCCCTTTCCCCTGGATATAGGCCTGTCTCTATTAATTTCTTTGATAATTCAGGACGATAGTATTAAATAGGCCACCTTTATAAAAAAATGGTTTAAATCATCCATGAGAAAAAAAACAATTAAATCTCTAATCTGAAAAATACTCATCAAAAAAATTTCTCAAGGTCAAAAACCAACTCACATCTGCTGGAAGGTGGACAACGAGGCGAGGATGGATCCGCCGATCCAGACGGAGTACTTGCGCTCCGGCGGCGCAATGATCTTGATCTTCATCGTCGACGGGGCCAGCGCGGTGATCTCCTTCTGCATCCGATCCGCAATCCCCGGGTACATTGTCGTTCCTCCGGACAGCACACAGTTGGCGTACAGGTCTTTGCGGATGTCGATGTCGCACTTCATGATCGAGTTGTAGGAAGTCTCGTGGATGCCGGCCGACTCCATGCCCAGGAAGGAAGGCTAAAATGGTTAAAAAATTATTCGCGAAAAATAAACAAAATTAAATTGGACAAAACTGTGGCGAACCACATCAATATGAAATCGAAACTACCTTAAAAGTATGTCAATGCTTCTCACCTGGAACAATGCCTCGGGGCAACGGAAGCGCTCATTTCCGACAGTGATCACCTGCCCGTCGGGCAACTCGTAACTCTTCTCCAGCGACGAGGAAGAAGCGGCGGTGGCCATTTCCTATTCAGAAAAATAAAAAATAATTTTATTTCTAATTAAATCCATGTTTCCCCTGCTTTAATATGTGATAGGACTGACCTGCTCAAAGTCCAGTGCCACATAACACAACTTCTCCTTTATGTCCCGCACGATTTCGCGCTCCGCGGTGGTGGTGAAGGAGTAACCGCGCTCGGTGAGGATCTTCATCAGATAGTCTGTCAGATCACGACCGGCCAGATCCAGACGCAGGATGGCATGGGGAAGGGCGTATCCCTCGTAGATCGGCACGGTGTGGGTGACGCCTGCCAAATGTGATGATCATTATCAGATCCATTATGCCATTTATCATTATAAAGTAAATAAATAATTTAAATATTATGGATTACCATCGCCCGAGTCCAGCACAATTCCGGTGGTACGACCGGAAGCATACAACGATAAAACTGCTTGGATGGCCACATACATGGCCGGTGCGTTAAACGTCTCGAACATGATCTGGGTCATCTACAGCAAAAAAAACTAAATCTCAACTAAATTGTGACATTTGGCTAACCTTTTCGCGGTTGGCCTTCGGGTTCAGTGGCGCTTCCGTCAACAGTACCGGGTGCTCCTCCGGCGCGACACGCCTTTACAAAATAATAAAAATTTATTTAAATAATGAAAATGATCTTAAGACATTGAAATGCTTACAATTCGTTGTAGAAGGTGTGATGCCAGATCTTCTCCATGTCGTCCCAGTTGGTGACAATCCCGTGCTCAATCGGGTATTTCAGCGTCAGAATGCCCCGCTTGGACTGGGCTTCGTCGCCTACGTACGAATCCTTCTGGCCCATGCCGACCATGACGCCCTGGTGGCGTGGACGGCCCACGATGGATGGGAACACTGCGCGGGGCGCATCATCACCAGCGAAGCCTGCCTAAAAATTGTAAAAAATAGATAATTAGGCACCATATTCGAAGATCGGCCTTATTCTATATCCAGGAAACTCCAAGTCCAGTTTTAACGAATCAATTCTTTTTCATATAATCTATCATAATAGAATTATAGCTTTCCAGGTTTAAAAGTTTTTAAAGTTCTGATTCCAAATGTAAATATGAAATTTCTCAAAATGAAAATATATTGCATTAGCATGAATTACAATTTCCATTAATATTATAGTATATGATTTTAACCCCTTTCTAAAAAGAAACACATCAGGGTTGAGTCATAGCCAGAGGCCAAATGCATAAATGTCAAAGAGAATTACTCATAAATCATCGTTTCCTCTTTCGCATTGAATCATTCGACAACATTCATCCATTATCATCCCCTAATAATTTTCCTAAATGCAATGTTTATTTCTCTCGATTTTTTGATATTGAATAACGATATGAATGGTACTCAAGCTTAAGAGGGCAATTTTGATATTGATACAATTTTAGGCGCTACCTGAAAGAAGGTCTATTTTGAAAACCCACAAATTTAACAGGGGGGACCCTTTTCATTTGAAAAACAAAAAAAGATTTTTTTACATTTTTTTTACTTTTTAACTACATTTTGAGCAAAAGAGTTGCAAAAAAACAAAAAAATTTTTTCCATTTTTGCCAAACAGGGGGGAGACCCTTTTGGTGGGTTTTCAAAATAGACCTTCTTTCAGGTAGCGCCCAATTTTAAGCTCAATTCTTAAAATCATTAATCTATAAAGATAAAAAAAATCCAAAAATTTCTTTCAAATTTGCATTTGGTCTTTATCCCATGAGATTTTCGATTGAATTGGATGACGAAACTGAAGAATTTGATGGATTTGCGGAGCGCAGTCGGAAATCCCCTACTGAAGTGACTGACTACTTGTACTTGCCACCCATGCCAAAGATCTTAATCTTTAGGATTCAGGCCTCAAGGTCACCCATTCATCGCGCAAGAATGCGTCTGAGAAAGTATAATGAAATTGCTAACTGATTGTGAGATGGACCGATTATAAAATTGTAGTTGAATTGAATTTAGATTGGAAGCTTGCCTCGGGAAACTGATGAATTTAATCATTAAATTCAATCATTCGTGAAAATCAAATTTTGAGATGTGTTTGAAAAATGAAAAATACTTGCTTTGGATCAAGAAAGGGTGACTCATCCTCATCTCCCTTTTGAGCCTTGGCAAGGGATGAGTCACCATTGTTTATGGCATTTTTTGAATGAATGCGAAATGTATGGAATTTGGACATGATTTTCGTATGGAATTTGGATATGTTTTTAATGGAATTTGGACATGTTTTTAATTTTCAATTCTTTTCAACATGCACTCAAATAAAATTCTTAGTTACTCCCAACTCCTACCTTGCACATTCCGGAGCCGTTGTCAACCACGAGAGCCGCAACTTCTTCGTCGCACATTTTGCTTGGTTTGAGATTTTTGTTGGCAAGTTAATAAATAATAAGTAATTGAGCGCCTTTAAGCGATGCTAAAACTTCGAAAAATAATATACATATAACATATGTATTAAAAACTAACAAAAACTCCTAAAGTAAAGAATATAAATAATTATTTCGAAGTTGGCTGAGTCTTGAGCATTTTTGGAATTTTTTCTTTTATCCGGTCCATTCCAAAATTTAACTTAAGGGTTCTTTACTGGTCGATACATTAATAGTTTTAACTGATCAAAAAAGAATTTATGATAAATATTTTATGACTCAAAGCCAAAAAACTGCTCAATTGGACCGGACAATGGCTTTTGAAAATTCTTTGGAACGAAAAAATAACATTGTGGTTGTTTCATCTTCGCGAAAGTCCTAAAGTATCCTATCGGCGGGGGTTTTCTCTGTTGTGTTTGCTTCGATTCGACCGGATTGGTCCGCCGTCCCTTCCTCTCAACCGACTACGATGTGAAAGATTGGAAATGGAAAGAATGAACGAATTTGAGCGGTGGCGTCGGTTCCGAACGAAGCAAAGGAAAGGGAGGGGGAGGAAAGGATTTTTGCTCTCATTCCTTCGGTAGAGAGAGAGAGTGAGGTGAACCGAGGCGAGAGAAGCAAAGGAAAGAAACAGACTGTTACTACAGAAGAGAGAGAGTGAAGTAGTAACAACTAACAACGAGAGATCGCTGTGGTCAAACAGGCAGACACACCACTGTGCTGGCCGCCATTGATTCGCTGACTGTTGGGTTGGGGACACGCGCAGAGATATGCAAAGCGAGGATAGAGTGTGAAAATGGGAGAGAGCGCAGAGAAATGGTTTATTTTTGTCGGCGTACGCGCGCAAAAAGGGATTAGAGAAGCACAAATGAAGCAG
>LDKF01005031.1:0-10441 GCA_001026735.1 Rotylenchulus reniformis | reverse complement strand
GAAATAAATCATTTTTTTAATTTAAATAATAAAATTTTCGTGAAACTTGGATTTTTTTAATGGTCCGGTGAAATTTTGAAAATTATAGGCCCTTTTCTTAAGAAAACTTTATTTTTTCCGCTATGGAGGCGGCTGTCCCTTCCCTCCCCGCCCCCTAACTACGCTACTCTGGAGCTGGGCCATTAACAATTCAAATAGTTGATAAATAGAATGAAAAATCAAAAATACAGTATATTCTAATGTTTAGAACAAAAGACACAGGACGCACTCGGATCAGTGGCGGAACTGGACGATTTTGCGGTATTGATGAAGAACATATACAAATATGGAGATGTGAAAGTGCTGGCCACTTTGAATTACAATTTAGAGGCCTGCAATCAGCCATCAATTGTTTCAAGGCAAAAAATTATTTTGCGATTTTTTTAAATTTTCACAATTATTCAGCATCGAATTCGATAAAGACGGGGACTTTTTTGTGGTTGCCGGAGTGACCAAGATGATCAAGTTGTATGATTACAACGCGATGATGGACAACTGTCTGCCTGATCGGACATCGGGGAACCCTGGTGTTTTGCACCAGCCAATAGTCCAGCTCAAATGCAACTCGAAAATCAGGCAAAAATTTCAAAAGAATCAGCTAATAAATATGATTTTCCTTTTTTTAGTAATATCTCATGGAACCCGTACAATAAGACGATGTTGGCGAGTAGTGACTACGACGGGACGGTGCAGTTGTGGGACACGACCATGGCAAAGTGCACACGAATCTTCGAGGAGCACGAGAAACGCTGTTGGACAGTCCAGTTCAACAACATCGACCCCCATCTGATGGCCAGTGGAAGCGACGACGGAAAGGTAGAAAACGCGTAAAAATAAGAGGAAATTCAAAAAAAAACAAGGATTGATTTTTTAAGAGAAGAGGGTCTAAATTAAATTCGTGTAATCCTATATTTCAAGCTTATTTTTAGGTGAAGCTTTGGTCCGTAATGGTGAGTTCTTCAAGCAACAATACATTTTTTTTTAAAATTTAATCCTGCTGCTCAATCATTAATAAGTGTCCTCAATCTTTGTGTGCCATTGATGCCAAAGTGAATGTGTGCTGTGTGTATTTTTCGCCCAAATTGCGCAACCAGCTTGTCTTTGGGTCATCGGGTCAGTTTCTTCCCATTTAAAATATTAAATACAAAATTTGCTCTCAGACCATTGCGTTCATCTTTATGATCTCCGCCAGTTGGCAAAACCATTGAATGTGTTCAGAGGCCATCGCAAGGCGGTTTCCTATGTCAAATATGTTAACGAAAATGAAGTCGTGTCGGCGTAAGTGTCTTGTATTTTTGATAAGGGAATAAAAAGACTGAATCCCTGAGTTTAGTTCAACTGACAGCAATCTTCGGTTGTGGGATGTGAACACTGGAAAATGTCTGCAAACAATGAGAGGCCATCAGAATGAGAAAAATTTTGTTGGTGGGTAGTTTTATAATTTTTAAGGATCAATTTTTAAGGACTCGATAGATGATTTGAGGATCAAAATGCAAATAATCAAAAAGTAAAAAATATTATCTGGATTATCCTATCCGTGATCAAATCACTTTTTTGATCAATTTTCGTCCTTAAAAATTATTCCTCCATTTATTTACTAGTAATTTGTCTAACTAAAATAATCTAATTAAAGGTTTGGCCACTGACGGGACACATGTAGTTTGCGGTAAGGAAAATTTTCAAATAAATTAATCATTTAAATTATTATTTATTTAACCAAATTCAGGAAGCGAGAACAACCATCTCTACTTGTACTACAAGAGCATTGCGGATCCCCTGCTGAGCTTCGACTTTGGCCAACGGTGTGTCGTGGATCCGCTCTCCTCATCGCCCGTCGTCCCCTCGTCCCTGGTGGATTCGCCGGCCTCCGATTTTTCCTTGGGCAATCCCTCTGGCCCCACCTGGCCAACTTCATCTGCTACTCTCGATGCTCACAATACCATTACACCCTCAACTTCTGCTGCTGCCGGTGGCGGAGTGAGCGGCGACTTTGTTTCTGCGGTTTGTTTTTGGGATTTTGAATCATTTCTCCGATGCATCATCAATTTAATAAAATGTAGCAATAATTGCTTCTCAATTCAGGTCTGCTGGAGGCGTAACTCCAACATCATATTGGCGGCCAACAGCCAGGGCCAAACATATGTTCTGCAACTCCAATAACCCGATGAACGAATCCCCAGTTTTAAAATGATTTTTAAAATGCTCCCCATTTTTAAAATTTTAAAAATTTCATTCGCTTTTACATATATTATCATAATATGCTAATAATAAATAATTAACTAACCAGCAGAAAAGAGAACATACATAAAGCTGTTAAAAATCAGAAGAATCCCAGTAAATTTGCCACGAATTTTCCAAATAATCTGATGAATCTCCTGTTTTATGCATATTGTAATCGATCAATTTCATATTTCTCTCTCTCTCCCTCCCATAATCCACCACATTCAATCGATATCTGAATTATTGCTTTTTACAAGGTAAACTGATTGAACGAGCATTATTACACCAACAATTGGGTTGAAGAAAATGTCATCAAAATTCGGGACTATGGGTACTGTCTCTGTGGAGGAATTGAACCAACGTCTGTCAAAGGTAAGTGCGACAATGTTTTTTTCGCGGCACATTTTGGTCTTTTTCAGGACGAAGAGTGGCTGTCCGGGTTCCAGGAAGTGCTGGGCAGAAGTGTGGCCCTGACCGAGTCCGTGTGCTCACTACTGGACAACTTCCAGGAACGCATCGACTCGCTGTCCACCAATGTGTCCACCCTGGTGGCCAAGTCCAGTGTGATCCAGAAGGAGCAGCAGAGTGAGTGAGGGGGTTTTGTTCAAAACATTTGGGTGGTTTTGATTTATAAATTCAAAAACAAAATGCCAAGTCAAGATAGGTTGATTGATTGGATGATGATAAAGTTGATTAAAAATAAGTATTCATTGTGATTTCACAGATCGGCTCTCTCACTTTTCAATGATGTTTTTCGTTTAATTATACTCATGGCCATAATTTTTCAAATTTTCAAACTATATTCTGTAGCGAAAGTAAAGAGCATGCAAAAAAGGGAGAGCAGAAAAGAAATTACTAGTAATATGGAACTTAATTGCGAAAAATTGGAACATTTTTTATGGCCACGAATGTTAAACATGAGGGTTGGAGTTCGTCCTTATTATTATTTTTTGAAAAATGCAATAGCCCATTAATTTAAAGGCATACGGAAATTGTTGTCGACTGTGGACGCGACAATCCAGTTTCACGGGAAGAGCACAGTGCTGGAGAACACCATCCAGGATGGGGGCAACGTGCTGCTGAACCTGGACGACTATTTGGAGAAAATGCGCAATCTGAAGGAGGCCATCGGCTTCTTCTCCACCCATCCGATCTACAGGGACCAGCTGGAACACATTGTTTGTTTGTTTTTTTTTGGGTCGAGATAGGGTCTGAATTATCGGGGCATTAGCAAATGGAATCGGGATAAATTTTTTTGGAAAAGTTGGTATTTCAGAAACAAATCTACGAAATCGGCTGCAACAACATCGAGTCGGAGTTCGGCAACCTTGTTCGGACAAGCTCAGCGCCGATGGACCCCGGAAAAGTGTTCGACTGTTTGGACGACGATTATGGTAAGGAGTATCGTTTTAGGGCCTTTGAGGAATACTAGTAGAAAGATCGATTTTTTCTCAATTATTTTGTCTCTAGAAATGCCCTCCTTCCGAATGTCCTCCTTTTTGACCCTTCGAGAAACACAACGGATACACCAGGTGATTTGTCCATGTTCATCGTCAATTAATACATATTTTCATCAACTTTGGCAGATGGCTGTTTGGCTGCTGGACGATGGGAATTGTTCCCAATTTTTGCAATTCTATGCACAGATCAGGGCCGAGAATATGATGGTCGGTTCTGGATAGATACCGTTTGGTCATTATCATTATATTATCCATTTTATAGAAACCTCTGAGGGCCATCGCGGACCAGATCAGCGCAACCAATCGGTGTTCCAAGAGCAATTTTGTGAAAAAGTAAGTATTACTCATAATTTTTGGCATTTTTGTAAATTTACTAAAATTTTTGCTTCAAAAATAGACAAAAAAGTGGTGAACAGCACCACCCCGGATTTGGACCAAATCCGCCAATTGGGGCGGACAAATGGCGAAAAATGTTACGTTATGGGCGGACCGTTAGTCCGGCTCAGCAAAAAATGGTGGTGATGCGCCTGAGGGGAGAACCCATGTTGAAAAGGATCGGAGAGGAGGAGGAGGAAGAGAAAAGAGGAGCAAAAATGGTGATGGGCACGCTGGAGGGAATCGGAAAAATGGAGAAAAACGGCTGGGAAAATAGTGAATTGGAGGGCGAAAAAGAAATTGGAAGAAAAAGAAAAGAAATTGAAGGGAAGAAAATAGCAGAGATAGGAAAGGAGGAAAAAGTTGAAGATGATGGAAAAAAGGGGGAAAAGGAGGAAAAACAAACCCAAGCGGAAAAGGACCAGTTCGCCACTACAGTATTCCGACTTTTGTAACCAATTTTTTAACCATAATTTTGGCCAAATCTGTGATTAAAACGCGAAAAAATAATTTAGTGCACTGAAGAAGGTGGCCTCCCGGATCGCGGATTCGGCCGACCAGGCACATCGGGACAACGCACTGGCCGTGGTGCTGTTCATGAGCTCGACGATGCTGGTGCTAATCCAGGTCATTGGGGAAATTTCGAAAACCTAAAAATCGATTTTGTTAATTTTTCAGCTCGAAACAGATCTGTGTGCGGCAGTTTTTGGCAATGTCAAAGTGGAGGCAGATGTATTGCGCCAGATAATCCACGACCCACTGAGCCGAGTGCTTGTTCAGACACAGGTGGGAAATGATTTTTTCTAGGAAGCTCCCTGAAAAATCTTAAAATTTTGGGAAAACCAAATGTTCGTTTGTTGGGTTTTCAGAAGGCTTCGGTCCTTTTTTTTGGGAAAACTCGAACTATGAAATTTCAAGTGATACATACATTTACACACGTTATTTATCAAAAATCACAGAAAGTGATTGATGCCTATGAGGGCAACTTCGCCGTGATGATCCTGCTGGCCAAGTTCTACCTTCGCCATGCCAACCAACTGGCAGCCCTGTCAGAAGTAAGATTGTCTTACCATTTTGTCCGAATCTTCGAACAATTTCCCGTCCTCCCATTCCAGAACATTGGCCAGCGTGCCCTGTTCACCTCCCTCCAGTTCGGGTTGGTCCGCAAATGTATGCAGCTGATCAAGGTGTATCTGGACCGACTGTCAAATGACCAGATCGGAGGACGCTTTGTGCCAGAGGACGGAAATGTAAACAAAAACTTTTTTATTTTTTTTTTGAATATTTTTAATAGTTTTTTAATATAATTTTCTTTTGCAGATCCATCCGGTGAGCAGCGGGACCATCAACTTCCTGAAACTTCTGGTTCAGCACCAAAAGTTGCTGGCCCAAATCTACCAAAAGGCGGCGGAGGATGCACAGGAACCAAAGTTCGGCGGGGGACCGAGTTCGCCCTCCAAACTGTTCGCTCAAATGCTCCACGCACTCAGCGCAAATCTGCGCCACAAGTGCGGAGCGTACACGGACCCACACTTGGGTAGGGACACGCGCGTATGGAAAAGCACAAAAATTGATAAGTTTTATGTTTGTTCCAGGCGCTCTGTTCATGTTCAACAATCTTGGCTACATTGTCCAATGTTGCACCAAGGACAAACAGTTGCTGGCTTCTCTGCAACAACAACAGCCACAAAATTCCTCCGAACACACACAACTCCTGGCGGGCTACGAAGCCGACGCCGAGACGTATCTGAAACGCTATCTGGAGAGTTGGGCCCGAATCGGGGCATTGTTCGCTCCCGGCGCCAATGATTGGGAGCCTACGATGGGCGGAAATGAGCGCAAAACAGTGAAGGCGGTGTTTACGGTAGGAAAATAAGGAAATTGTTTAATTAATCATTAAATTTTAAAATAGTGTCTCGAGAGGGGGAGGCCCGGTTTGCCCCTTTCGTTACGCCCCTGTCTAAAAAAATTTACTCGGAAAAGGAAATTTCTAAAATGTTTTAATTTTTTTCCGGCTTTCTACAAGTTAACCGTACAGTAAGTGACTTTCACAGAGTTTCAACCGGCATTTTGACGCAATCATCGACGCACAGAAGAACTATTGTCTGGCCGACCAAACGGTGGCCAAGGAGGTGCGGACCCGGATCAAGGACTTGGTGCTTCGGCCCTTTGTCGATTTCAGCACCAGGTAATAAGAGAGAAGGAGAGCAGTAAATATTGGCCCATTTTTAAATTATTTCAGAAATTCGCGCGAATGCTCGGAATTGTTCGAAACTGATAGGCAGTTGAAGTACGACGCGGAAACCGTGGAGATGGTCATTGATCGTCTTTTTGACGCCACTTTTTGATTTATTGTTTTACGATCATTTATTGTTTTACGATCAAGGGGGTGTTAAGAATGTATAAATTTGTACAAATTCGACAACAATGTGGACAAAATGATTTTGCACGAAAATTAAAAAAATTAAAGCATTTTGAACCAAATGGAAGATGAATGGTATAAGGATGAATTCGGAATGGACAAATAAGTATAACATCGGTAGGGATGGGGGTCCCGATCATGCTTGCTGCTCGAGAAGGTCCATAAACTGGGGGTCCATGAAGAACGGGGGGATCGGCTCGTCCAACTGCTGGATGACCTTGTAGATGGCCTGAAACTGTTGCTATTATTTCAAGACCAAAGGCAAAAATATCATTTGTGGACTTTCGGCAAAAATAGAGCAAATTTGATAAGGAAAATGTGGCCAAAGAAAAAGACCTTTCTCCAGGAAGGCTCGGCGTCACGCCGCTGTTTGATGGCGTTGAAGAACTCGCGCAGAGTGTCGCGCACCACCTTCAGCAAATGGTCGGGTGGCTGAAGGGGAAGGGACATTTCTGATCACTCTGATCAGAATAAGGAGCCGATACCTGGAAGGCGCCGTTCTTGTTGTAATGCTGCTGCAGCTGCCTGTACACCTCGGACTCGGTGGTCACAAAAATCTGATGAAAATTGGCAAAATGGATTTGGCCATTCTTTTTTATAGCCCACCCACCTCTTCCGCGTGTTTGATCCCTTCGGCCAGTGCCTGCTTGGCGTACTTCTCCATTTGCATGTAAAAAAATTCCCTGAAAAAATTGTTTTTTCAAAGGGTTTTTTTGGCCCAAAACTAGGGCCATACCTGAAGTTGGAGAACCACTTGACCAGCTGAAATCAATCAATAAATGATCATTGATCACTGATCAGTTCTGCAGTTTGATCACTTCCCCACCTGTGCGGTGTTGTGCTTGTTGAAGTGCACATCGGGGAAGTAGCTCTTCAGCACGGAGGAGCTCGGGTAGCGCTGGTAGAAGGACATCAGCTTGGCCTTGCGCAGATGCATGTGGGTCAGCGTGGTCCTGAACCAACTGCTGCTGATCAGTGGATTGCTCTGATAACTATCCAATCGGGGGGTATCATGGGATCATGATTGAAATTAATCAAGTGAGCTGATCAATCAGGGGGTACTGGAGCTGATCATTCGGCCAAGAGCTAGAAAATTGATCAATCAATCAATTGGGAAGCTGTGCTTCACGACCCGATCATTCCGTTTATGACTACAACTTGGATATCCAAGGACTAGGATGCCTGATCAGCTAGGAGTCCTAACGATGTCCTAGATCATTCGAGCTTTAAAGTCCTTAGCATTTGGGATCAGACTTCTAAAGATTACAATTGGACTATGTAGTAGATCATCATGAAAACTTAGCCAATTCGGGTTCTAAATCAATATTGAATGATCACTTAGAGTTGATCGTTAGGACGCCAATCCGAGCAAGGTTCGGGAACTATGAGTTGTGTGATTATTCGGTTGGAATCGGGGTCCTAAACTCCTGACCATTAATTAATAGGATATGGGATTCTTAAACTTGAGATTTGGGGTTTACAATGATCATCTGAATTGATCAATCCATAGGCGCAATGATTCTGGACTGGAGCTGATCAATTCGGTTTAGATTTGTCCGGATCCTCCTTCACCCCTCCTCCTACCTATGGTGCCCCACTGATGATGCCAACTCGTCCGCGCTGAGGGGACTCCCGTGCCGATGATGTTGTCCTCCCCCTCCTCCGTCGGTGTGGTTTGGCGATCGGAATGCCATCAGCCGGGCATGGGTGTTGTTGTTGTTGTTGTTGTGCAGGGTTGGCACCATTGTTGGCCCTGAAATCCGCAGAAAATCGGCAAAAATTGGCCATTTTTTGGCGCTTTACCCGGACTGGCCGATCGCCCGCTGACCGGCAACGACGACGGATGGGGGCCACTCGGTTCGCGGAGTTGAAGTACGACGCGGAAACTGTGGAGATGGTCATCGATCGACTTTTCGACGCCACTTTGTGATTTGTGTTTTCGGGTCATGGGAGGGATTTGAATGGAATGTATGAATTTGTACAAATTCGACAACAATTTGGAAAAAAATAATTTTGCACGAAAAATTAAAGCATTTGGAACCAAAGGGGATTGGATGATTTGGTATAATTTAATCATTGTTTTTTCGAATAAGGATGAATTCGGAATGGACAAATAAGTATAACATCGGTAGGGATGGGGGTCCCGATCATGCTTGCTGCTCGAGAAGGTCCATAAACTGGGGATCCATGAAGAACGGGGGGATCGGCTCGTCCAACTGCTGGATGACCTTGTAGATGGCCTGAAATTTTTTTCTGACTAATTTCGATTTTTTATAGTCATTTCAATCAGTAAATTTTCTAGCATGTAAATTTCTTTCAAACCACTTCTTCGTTCAAAAATAACGCACTTCGAAAAAAGACGCAAATCGTATAAAATTTTTGACACAAGACAAGACCTTCTTCCAGGAAGGCTCGGCGTCGCGCCGCTGTTTGATGGCGTTGAAGAACTCGCGCAGAGTGTCGCGCACCACCTTCAGCAAATGGTCGGGTGGCTGAAGGGGAAGGGACATTTCTGATCACTCTGATCAGAATAAGGAGCCGATACCTGGAAGGCGCTGTTCTTGTTGTAGTGCTGCTGCAGCTGCCTGTACACCTCGGACTCGGTGGTCACGAAAATCTGATGAAAATTGGCAAAATGGTTTTGGCCATTCTTTTGAACAGACCTCTTCCGCGTGTTTGATCCCCTCGGCCAGTGCCTGTTTGGCAAACTTCTCCATTTGCATGTAAAAAAATTCCCTGAAAAAAATTTTTCAATGGTTTTTTGGCCCAAAACGGGTATATAGGGTCACCTGAAGTTGGAGAACCACTTGACCAGCTGAAATCAATCAATAAATGATCTCTGATCAGTTTAGCCATCCCCTTCCCCACCTGTGCCGTGTTGTGCTTGTTGAAGTGCACATCGGGGAAGTAGCTCTTCAGCACGGAGGAGCTCGGGTAGCGCTGGTAGAAGAACATCAGCTTGGCCTTGCGCAGATGCATGTGGGTCAGCGTGGTCCTGAACCAACTGCTGCTGATCAGTGGATTGCTCTGATAACTATCCAATCGGTTGGGGTATCATGGGATCAGAAATGATGGAAGGTACTAATTAAGGATCAAGGTAATAGAGCTAGCTGATCAGTTGGTCAGGGGCTAGAAAACTTATCAGCCAATCAGTTGAGAAGCTAGGCTTCAAGACCCAATCATTCCATTTATGGCCACAACTTGATCAGTGGATTTGGATTCGCGGTCCTAAACTCCTAACCATTGATTAGATGGAGTTGGGATTTAGGGTCTATTATTGATCATCTAAATTAAACCCTTTCCCTACAACTGATCAATCAACAGGGGGCAAGAATTCTGCAGAAGAGTTGACCAATTCGGCTTAGGGTCGTCCGGTCCCCGCCTTCACCTATGGTGCCCCACTGATGATGCCAACTCGTCAGCACTGAGGGGACTTGTGTGCCGATGATGTTGTCCTCCCCCTCCTCCGTCGGTGTGGTTTGGCGATCGGAATGCCATCAGCCGGGCATGGGTGTTGTTGTTGTTGTTGTGCAGGGTTGGCACCATTGTTGGCCCTGAAATCCGCAGAAAATCGGCAAAAATTGGCCATTTTTTGGCGCTTTACCCGGACTGGCCGATCGTCCGCTGACCGGCAACGATGACGGATGGGGGCAACTGGGTTCGCGGTGGAGCGACGAACGCGGGCCCCGCACACAGTCAGTCACTTTTGCCCGCTTTCTCCGCGGGGAACTGCAAAAAGCCAATAAAAATTTTGCAAAATACGATCAGACAAAAGGTGGAATTCCAACCCGTGAATTGGGCCAATTACGAGTGACGAGTGTGGGGAAGGATCTGGTGGATTCATTTAGAGGAATATCCGTCTTGCTGACCCGGAATAGGCGCGGACTATACTACCATGCATGAATTCTAGCTTGCGACCAAATCG
>LDKF01005028.1:0-14052 GCA_001026735.1 Rotylenchulus reniformis | reverse complement strand
TGTGTCACTGAAGTGCTGGATTTGCTGGATATCCAAATTCGTCCATCCGCTTGCTATCGGATGGGCACAACTAATCCAGCCCGAGCAGGTTATGTCAGACCCATGAAGATAGTTCTACCAGCGACGAAAATTCAGTGGCGCATACTGGGATCGTGGAAGCGCAAACGTGACGAGATCAAGCAGCAGGACAAGTGGCGCAATTTGGTTGTTCGGCCCTCGCTAACGCAGGAACAATTGGCACTGGAACGGCAGGCACGCAAAGAAAAATGGCTGGCGCGAAACCGGATGAACACAAATGAGAACGAAACCGGACGAACCCATGGTGCTGATTAACGTTTACTGGACTGGAGGTTTGGGGGTTCATACAACGGATCAATCATTAATAGTTTCATATCCCCTCATAACTGCCATTATAAAAACTATTCCAGGAGTCAGCAACCAAAATCAAATTTTACAACTATACAAAATCCAGTTGCTGATTCCTTATCTCATCCTGTTGGTCTTTCTCTCTGCTCTCGCCATGATTTTTCTTCTGACTTTATAATACATTCGCAATCAAATAGTTCATCTTTTCCTCGACCTTTGCCTCTAAATTCTTTGACTTTTCCTTCCCCTCCCCTGACCTCTAGTCTTCCATGCCCTCTGACTATTTCTTCCAAATCTATTTTACTATCCAAAAAATCGATTTCTTCTAAATCACGTACTTTTCTTCCTAACTCAAACATCTTTTCATTTATAATCTGTCTTCTCCTTAACTGTCAATCTGTTATAAACAAAATACCAATACTATTCCATCATATTTCGGTCCACAAACCACAAATTGTATTTCTCACAGAAACTTGGGTTAATTTGAAAAATCTTTCCGCTTCTGAGTTGTCATTCAATAATCTTTTCGACGTGTTCCTATGTAATAGAAAAAAGAGAGGTGGTGGTGTAGCTATATTAATAAACAAATCCATTCCTTCTAAACTCATCCACTCGCTATCTGGTCCTAATTTTGACTTTCTAGCTGTTGATATTCACATAAATCGAATTTTTCACCGACTTATTTGTATCTATCGTCCTCCTGGTTCTTCAAAGGCCTCCACAAATAAACTGATCAAAACAATCCAAAAATTTATTACTCAAAACAGCTTTATTTGTGGTGATCTTAATTTTCCAGATATTAAATGGCCCTCTCACCTCTTCAACTGCTATCTCTGCAAATTTTGTTGATTTTGTTTCTACCTTCAATTTCAAACAATTTGTCCTAGATCCCACTCATAAAAACGGTAATATATTGGACTTATGCTTAACTAATCAACCTTCACTAATAAAAAATTTACAAGTCCTAGATGGTATTTCAGATCATTTTTCGATTCGTTTTCAGTTAAGTATTACTCGCCCTTCACCCTTGGTTTGGAAATCACAAAACTTTGCAGAAAAACATATGGACAAATTGTTAGTACCGATTCAGAATTTTGATTACTCTCTCATTAATCAGCTCCACGGTGGATGATAAATACAATGTACTATGTAATTTTCTCTCAGGCATTGTTAACAAATACATACCATTCAAAACTCATTCCAACTCAATAAAAAAAGGTCACTTATCCCACCTACATTCGTAATGTTTTAAAAAGAAAAATTTTATACTCTCAATCCAAAATTGATGCTTCAATTAAGGACTATTATCTTAGAACCAGTAAAACTGCTAAATCCTTAATAACTCAATTTCATAAGAACTCTATCCGTAAACTGGTATCCAATTCCAAAAAACAAAACACAACCGAATGTAAGTTTAAAGTTTATCTTCGTCGATGGTCAATTTATTTCTGATCCAATTGCTAAATGTGAAATTTTTGCAGATCTGTTCGCTAAATCTTTTAGCAATATTCCTACTTGTCAACCACTCTCATCATGTCTACAACCACAAAAAATACTTGAGAATATAAATTTTGATGACATTACTGTTTCAAACACACTCTGTCTACTTCATAACAAGGTTTGTGTTTCTGCTGATGGCCTTAATCACCGCATCCTAAAACATTGTCGCCTTCCCATAACGCCTATACTATCGAAATTGTTTCGTTTCTCTATGCACTCAGGTTCTTTACCTTCTATTTGGAAAAACTCTCATATTATTCCTGTTCATAAGAAAGGTGATGCTAGTTCTCCAGAAAATTTTAGACCAATCAGCATTACTTCCCCAGTTTGTAGAGTTATGGAGCATATTATATACAAAAATCTCTTACAATTTCTATTAAAAAACAATTTACTAAATTCAAACCAATTTGGCTTTTTGCCCAATCGCTCCACAACTTTACAATTAATATCTACCCTAAATGCTTGGTACGAAGCCATTCAAAGTAAAAAGTGCGTGGATTGCATATATATAGACTTCAAGAAAGCCTTTGACTCAGTTCCTCATACCTTTTTATTGCACAAACTATAACATTGGCATTCGTGGTAAGCTCTTTAAATGGCTTCAGGATTTCCTCTCAAACCGTACCTTCACTAAAAATTGATAATCATTTTTCATCAAGTCGTCAGGTATACTCAGGGGTACCTCAAGGTTCTATACTTGGACCCATACTTTTCACCATATATATTAATGATTTACCCACCGTCATCCCACCTAATATTCACATTAAATTATTTGCCGATGACTGCAAAATTTTCTCAGTTTTCACTCCTAATAACTCATTTATTCAAAACAATCTTCAGCTAGCCATTGACTCTGTTTGTGATTGGAGTAAGAAATGGCATCTTGAAATTTCTATCCAAAAAACCATTGTTATTCACATCGGCAAATACAATCCGTCCATCACATATTACATTGATTGTATACCTTTAAATACTTCTGATATTGTAAAAGATCTAGGTATTTTTATCGACTGTAAGTTAAACTTTCAGTATCACATCAATAACATTGTTAAATCTGCATTTCTAAAAGCATTACAACTTTTAAGAGTTCTCCATACTTCAGATCCCAAGATATGGTCTCTTGCATATAAAACATAAAATTAAAATAGTCTCTCGATAGAAATGGACTTTTCTAGGATCTTTTGAAGCGAATTCCTTCTTGCAAAATAGCACATAAAAAGTGGATAAATCGAGGAAAAAGAAACAAACAACAATAATTTAACATGGAATGTTTTCGCNGGCTGTTTCGGGTTAAAGGCAAAGTGCGCATCGTTGTTACCGCTGTTCTTGGATGAAAATAAACGAAAACAGGTTAAATATCTTCTTGGGCATGCCATAATACTAGTAAGTAAATTCTCTTCGATCGTCTATATTCACCAGTTCACCACAGAAATAAGCTTCCGTGGTTTGGCTAAATTGACTTATTTTTTTGGCGAACGTTAGAAAAATTAATGCCTTTTTCTTAAGAAATTTATCATTTTTATGGATTTTCACGGGAATTTTGTGAAAAATTCGTCCAGACCGCAAATAAAGCAAATGCTCACGGCAGACCAATCCCAGCAAGCGATGGTCACTCTATTGTCTCTCTGTCATTTTAGCTCAATTGGTTATATGATAGATTCACAACGGAAAAGAACCCGAGTTTGAATCCGCCCCGCATCGATTAATTTTTGAATTATTATTGAACGAATTCTGGGAGTTTTCTAGGCACGAAAAATTTTCCATTAAATGCTTCATTTTTTTAGATTCCGCGCCTCACTCAGGGGTTTTCGAGGGTGCTTAACGAGATGGCAGAATCTGTTTTCGAAATTTGAACTTTGAAAAGTCTGATTGAAATTAAAAGTTTTCGGCTTATTTTTCATCAAAAACGTAAACAGTGGGATCAAAGCATTATTTGATAGTTGATACTATAAATAAAATATTTTTCTATTAGTTCTTCTATAAAGATCAAGAAAAAGAAGCCGAATTGCATAAAAAATTTAGATTAATAAGAGTACTTGAAAAATCTAAGCAAGATTAACGCTTTATAAATTGAAAATTATCAATTGAAATTGAATAAAATAGTTTTAAAATATAATAATATAAATATGCTTTATAGTTTGTTTTTATTAAAAACGAACATTTATTCGTGTTTGGGAAAATAATAATGAAAAAGGGGATTTATCGAAAAATGGGGGTCATCGCAGAAGATCCCCTCGCAGAAGATCCCCAAACTGACAAAAAAATATCCCCATGTACAAAAACTTTTTTGTTAGACCAGTTAGACCAAAAGTATAAAAAGCAAAGTTGTGCAGAATTTTATGCTCTATCTTTTGGTATTGTTGGTTTTTCGAAATTCGAACAAAAAGTTCGAAAATTTTTGGAAATATCGAAAAATAGGGTTTTTTGCGAAAATTTCGAACTTTTTGTTCGAATTTCAAAAAACCAAATATATCAGAAGATAGAGCATAGAATTCTGCACAACTTTGCTTTTTATACTTTTGGTCTAACTGGTCTAACAAAAAAGTTTTTGGGCATGGGGATCTTTTTTGCCAGTTGGGGGATCTTCTGCGAGGGGATCTTTTGCTTGGCGCCCTGTCGATTCGTCCAATCTACGATTCGTCCCACCAGCCAAAAACCTACGATTCGTCCCACCAGCCAAAAACCTACGATTCGTCCCAACCAAATTTCTATTATAGGCAAAAAATCAATATTAAAGGGAAAAAATGAGGAAGGATTGTTCAATAGATGCGGGCTGTATGATTTTTGATTTTTTAATGCAAAATTTCTTAACAAATTTTGCATTAAAAAATCTAAAAATCATCCAGCCCGCACCTATTAAGAGCCGGCCGAAGGCCGGCTCTCATTGAACATTGCATTTGGCCTAAGCCCCCCACGGTGAATATAGATCGCCGGTTTTTCTATAAGTAGCCGGTTGATAATGTTGAGATTCAGGCCGAAATAATAGAAATTTGGTTGGGACGAATCGTAGGTTTTTGGCTGATGGGACGAATCGTAGGTTGGACGAATCGTAGAAGGACGAATCGTAGAAGGACGAATCGTAGAAGGACGAATCGTAGGTTGGACGAATCGTAGAAGGACGAATCGTAGGTTGAACGAATCGTAGGGCAGCGTTTTGCTTTTGTAACTGCGCCCGAAAAATGGTGATTTTTCGTTTTGGAGATTTTGTATTTGAATTTGGCATTCTGTCAGCGCCCATATTGGTCTGCCGTGAATGCTTTAAAAAGCCGACTTGCGACCCCTGCTGCACTACACTAATTTTGATTTTGGTGTCAATAGATGGGTTTAAATGTCTGCTATAAATTTGGGGTCAGGTCCCAAGATCCCAGGACCGAAGATCCCAAAAACTTTCCTTCATTCAAAAACTTTTTTTTTAACATTGCTATTGCTAGGCCAAAACTATAAAAAGCAGAAAGGTGTAGAATTTTAAGGCCCCACTGTTGGCCTTTTTGATTTTTCGAATTTTCCTGAAAAATCGAAATTTTTGAAATTTTCGAAAAAAATGCAAAAAATCGATATCTTTTAAATTTCTAAGGAAATCCGGGGAAATTCGAAAAACTAAAAAGGCCAAAGGTGAGGTCTTAAAATTTACACCTTTCTGCTTTTTATAGTTTTGGCCTAGCAATGTTTAAAAAAGTTTTTGAATGAAGGGAAGTTTTTGGGATCTTCGGTCCTGGGATCTTGGGACCTAGCCATAAATTTTACCAAAAAAGATGCTCTTTGCCAATGCCAAGATCAAAAAATGAAAAGGGTTCCCCTGCTAAAATTTTCACCAAAAGCAAAAATGGTCAATTTCCTAAAAAAATTGATAAAACTTCAAAATACTTCTTAGGTAGGCGGCCCCGAGAGGGATCCCCGGCGCCCTCCCCCCTACGGGGCCGCCGGGGATCCCTTCCTTCCATCCCCCCCCCCCCCCCCGAAATTTTCTGGCTATGCCAGTTTATAAAGGGCTGGTTTTTCGTATTTAGCATGAAATTTTTCCTTAAAATATCGAAGCGATTGTTTTAAAATTTCTATGATCAATAGGGCATCAAAAAATATCCAATGGATATTTTTTGCGGAGGCTCAAAATGGCCTGAAAATCAAATAAAAAGCATTTCTAGCTTGATTTGAGTTCAAAAAAAGCAACTTTTATGTGGATATTTCGGATATTTTTGGATATTTTGGACTTTATGTGGATATTTGGATATTAGATATTTTCAAATTATTTGGATATTTTCGTGGATATTTTACCATTTTTTGGGAAATTCTTAAACAAAAATGCAATAAAATTTGAAAATTTTTTAAATTTTCGGAAAGTTTTTTCCAAAAATTTCTCAAAAAATTCAAATTTTCAAAAATTTTCTCAAAAAATCAAATTAAAAAAAAATCCCAAAAGAATCAGTAATTGAAGAAATAGTTTCAAAATCATCAATTTCTCCAAGAAACCCCTTGAATTTCAATGAAACATTATCTATTTGCAAATTTTTCTAATAATGGATGAGTTTCTTAATGAAAAACCAATAAATGTTCCTCATTTGCAATTTCAATTTAGAATAAAATTTTTTGAAGAATTTTTTAATTATTTCATACCTAATTTGAAAATTTTATGTGGATATTTTTACTAATTTTTATGGATATTTTGCGATTTTTGGCGGATATTTTATCCGGATATTTTGCGATTTTATATGGATATTTTTTGGCTGCTACCCCCAAACGTCCAATGGATGAAAAGTCCAAAAAACTAAAAAGGGACGAAATGCCCAATTTTTGTACACCCCGAAAAACGACTTAATCACAAAAAAATGTCCATTGGACATTTCGTCCTTTGGACATTTAGGGGTGCAGCGATTTTTTGATGTCCTAATGATCAATGTACTATTTCCTTATTTTCTTTCTCTGTTCTCATAAGACAAAGACAGAGAAAATAATTATGGCGTAAACACAGCATTTGAATTTCCTGCAGAAAATGTGAAAAAAAGTAGGCGCTACCTCATAACACCGAACTCTCAAAACATCGGAATCTCAAAACACCGGAATCTCGAAATACCGGATAATGTAAAATATATCAAAACGTCGGAAAGATCAAAATATATCAAAACGCCGACCTATCAAAATACCGGAAAGAAATAAAAAGTTATGAAACGCCGGAAAATATATTTAATGCATAGTACCGCAAATTTTCTCGCCTTTTTACAAGTTCCAATTTTCAAAAATTTCCAAGGCCTCGGTTTTTCAACCAAATTTACGTTGATCATAATCAGAAAAAGGTTATAAGTTATAGCATTTGAAAAAACTCATCAAAACAGTCTTGTGGAGAATGAACAAATTGACGACAGCGCTATTCAAAATGTAAAGCGAGAAGAAATTATAGAGTATAGTATAGACGTCGAAAATGTCGACCCAAATAAAGAAAATGGAAGGAATGGAGACAATTTTGTTGGAATTTTAGCACGGGACAACCAACAAAGGGGGACTTTGCTTATGCAACCAAGGTTAGAATATTTCAAAAAAATTTGGAAAATTATTATTTTAGGCTTTTTCTACACTCACGCCCCAGAACTTCAGACAGGATGCAGAAGAGCACACATGAAATGCAAAGTCGGAACACAACCAACTCTGAAGCCATCGAAAAACGAAGCAAGGTCCACAGCACCAGATGAATATTTGTTGTAATGGGCAGTGATCGCGTACTCAGGCATGACATCAAGGTCAGTTTTTTATTTTTCATCTTCATTTTTAAAATTTAGGCAGAAAGTTCGGAAAAGTGAACCAAAGGGATTCACTAGCATTTACCATTGGTTCGGCTTAAAAAACCGTCTCAATGACCAGTTTTTTTTTTCGCTGAGACATTTTGGTACAATTTTCATTTTAAGGAGTCTTCGTTGCCGCTTCTCCCGATTGGTCGAGTTCGGTGGGTATTCGCAATTATTCTGGACTGCATCAAATGGAATGAAAGATTTTTGCTTTATTTATTTTTCTCGATTTAAAGGTTTCTGCCCCTTCATTTCTATCGATGGATGAATTAGCCGAGGAGGAATTTTCAGAGGAGGAAATGACGGAAGAATTTAAGAATGAACCTTTAGATCAGTTTGAAGACCTATTTTAAATTTATGATTACTTTATTTGATATTTATTTATTTACATATTATCACCACCATTTTTTTATCATTATTGTTCCCGTTTGTTCCCATCGCAAATTTTTTCTTTCAGATAAAATTCGGTGAATTGGTATTGGATTCTAAAATATTTAAGAACATTCGTATGTCTTTGGAGTTTTCCTAGATAAAAAATCGGAATTTTTCGTTTTAAAAAAAAGGTTTAATTACCCAATCTTGAGATATAAATTGTATGAAACGTAATCGTTCAATGGACTTCCACACACCTCCAACTGACAACAAAAAACAATGCCATGAACAATTTGCTGCCATCTCACGTGAGTTTGCAGATACACACGCCCGCGTCATGGAGGACGAGCACACTCCTGCTTGGGCCGCTGGCTTGTACGCAATGTTCAAAAAGCTGCTCGACCTCACCCATGACATTCTCCACGACTCGCGTCAACAACTACCTACTGAGCCCGTGGTTACTCTGGATGGTGCCCGCGAGCTCGAAAGACAACGGAGCGTGGTCTTGCTGGGTGTTCCGGAAAGCAAAGCCAATCAACCATCTCAAAAAGTCAAGGATGATGAGAACTGTGTCACTGAAGTGCTGGATTTGCTGGATATCCAAATTCGTCCATCCGCTTGCTATCGGATGGGCACAACTAATCCAGCCCGAGCAGGTTATGTCAGACCCATGAAGATAGTTCTACCAGCGACGAAAATTCAGTGGCGCATACTGGGATCGTGGAAGCGCAAACGTGACGAGATCAAGCAGCAGGACAAGTGGCGCAATTTGGTTGTTCGGCCCTCGCTAACGCAGGAACAATTGGCACTGGAACGGCAGGCACGCAAAGAAAAATGGCTGGCGCGAAACCGGATGAACACAAATGAGAACGAAACCGGACGAACCCATGGTGCTGATTAACGTTTACTGGACTGGAGGTTTGGGGGTTCATACAACGGATCAATCATTAATAGTTTCATATCCCCTCATAACTGCCATTATAAAAACTATTCCAGGAGTCAGCAACCAAAATCAAATTTTACAACTATACAAAATCCAGTTGCTGATTCCTTATCTCATCCTGTTGGTCTTTCTCTCTGCTCTCGCCATGATTTTTCTTCTGACTTTATAATACATTCGCAATCAAATAGTTCATCTTTTCCTCGACCTTTGCCTCTAAATTCTTTGACTTTTCCTTCCCCTCCCCTGACCTCTAGTCTTCCATGCCCTCTGACTATTTCTTCCAAATCTATTTTACTATCCAAAAAATCGATTTCTTCTAAATCACGTACTTTTCTTCCTAACTCAAACATCTTTTCATTTATAATCTGTCTTCTCCTTAACTGTCAATCTGTTATAAACAAAATACCAATACTATTCCATCATATTTCGGTCCACAAACCACAAATTGTATTTCTCACAGAAACTTGGGTTAATTTGAAAAATCTTTCCGCTTCTGAGTTGTCATTCAATAATCTTTTCGACGTGTTCCTATGTAATAGAAAAAAGAGAGGTGGTGGTGTAGCTATATTAATAAACAAATCCATTCCTTCTAAACTCATCCACTCGCTATCTGGTCCTAATTTTGACTTTCTAGCTGTTGATATTCACATAAATCGAATTTTTCACCGACTTATTTGTATCTATCGTCCTCCTGGTTCTTCAAAGGCCTCCACAAATAAACTGATCAAAACAATCCAAAAATTTATTACTCAAAACAGCTTTATTTGTGGTGATCTTAATTTTCCAGATATTAAATGGCCCTCTCTCACCTCTTCAACTGCTATCTCTGCAAATTTTGTTGATTTTGTTTCTACCTTCAATTTCAAACAATTTGTCCTAGATCCCACTCATAAAAACGGTAATATATTGGACTTATGCTTAACTAATCAACCTTCACTAATAAAAAATTTACAAGTCCTAGATGGTATTTCAGATCATTTTTCGATTCGTTTTCAGTTAAGTATTACTCGCCCTTCACCCTTGGCTTGGAAATCACAAAACTTTTCAGAAAAACATATGGACAAATTGTTAGTACCGATTCAGAATTTTGATTACTCTCTCATTAATCAGCTCTCCACGGTGGATGATAAATACAATGTACTATGTAATTTTCTCTCAGGCANTTTACCTTCTATTTGGAAAAACTCTCATATTATTCCTGTTCATAAGAAAGGTGATGCTAGTTCTCCAGAAAATTTTAGACCAATCAGCATTACTTCCCCAGTTTGTAGAGTTATGGAGCATATTATATACAAAAATCTCTTACAATTTCTATTAAAAAACAATTTACTAAATTCAAACCAATTTGGCTTTCTGCCCAATCGCTCCACAACTTTACAATTAATATCTACCCTAAATGCTTGGTACGAAGCCATTCAAAGTAAAAAGTTCGTGGATTGCATATATATAGACTTCAAGAAAGCCTTTGACTCAGTTCCTCATACCTTTTTATTGCACAAACTCTATAACATTGGCATTCGTGGTAAGCTCTTTAAATGGCTTCAGGATTTCCTCTCAAACCGTACCTTCACTGTAAAAATTGATAATCATTTTTCATCAAGTCGTCAGGTATATTCAGGGGTACCTCAAGGTTCTATACTTGGACCCATACTTTTCACCATATATATTAATGATTTACCCACCGTCATCCCACCTAATATTCACATTAAATTATTTGCTGATGACTGCAAACTTTTCTCAGTTTTCACTCCTAATAACTCATCTATTCAAAACAATCTTCAGCTAGCCATTGACTCTGTTTGTGATTGGAGTAAGAAATGGCATCTTGAAATTTCTATCCAAAAAACCATTGTTATTCACATCGGCAAATACAATCCGTCCACCACATATTACATTGATTGTATACCTTTAAATACTTCTGATATTGTAAAAGATCTAGGTATTTTTATCGACTGTAAGTTAAACTTTCAGCATCACATCAATAACATTGTTAAATCTGCATTTCTAAAAGCATTACAACTTTTAAGAGTTCTCCATACTTCAGATCCCAAGATATGGTCTCTTGCATATAAAACATAAAATTAAAATAGTCTCTCGATAGAAATGGACTTTTCTAGGATCTTTTGAAGCGAATTCCTTCTTGCAAAATAGCACATAAAAAGTGGATAAATCGAGGAAAAAGAAACAAACAACAATAATTTAACATGGAATGTTTTCGCGTCATAAAATCATAGCGCCGAAAATAAAATTTGATTTCTACAGGATTTTTACGCCGATTTTATATACTTCCACTTTTAGATTATGGATCTGAAATATGGTCCCCCTCTTCCAAAAATCTCATCAATCGAATTGAATATGTACAGAAATACTTTACACGAATTGCTTTATATAAATCTACACATTCTTATCTACCTTATGACGATCGCTTGAAGCTTTTCGATCTTTATACCCTCTCCAAACGTCGTACTATCATTGATCTTACAACTTTATATAAAATTATCAATCATCACACCACCCTTGATCC
The DNA here is from genome assembly GCA_001026735.1 of Rotylenchulus reniformis. NCBI lineage: Eukaryota > Metazoa > Nematoda > Chromadorea > Rhabditida > Hoplolaimidae > Rotylenchulus > Rotylenchulus reniformis. The sequence goes on along the minus strand of LDKF01005028.1, from coordinate 2,573 downwards.
TTCAACTCTGGTCTCCTTTTCTTCTCGTTTATCTCGTCGTCATTCATGCCAACTCGTTGTTCCCAGGAAATCAAGTTTTACACAAAATTCTTTTATCAATCGTTCTATTAATCGATGGAACTGTCTTCCTCCTGATCTCATTAATTCAACTTCCGCCTCTAACTTCAAATCATGCTTAGAATCCCATTTAAATTCCACCGATGATTCACCTTTTGTTTATAATTAACCATGTTGCATTGACTCTCCCTTCCCCTCCCCCCCTTCCCCAACATGTTAGTGATCATGCGATGATTTATTTATTGTATGCATCCTTTGTTGGTATTGACAATAAAAAATATATATATATAAATATAGCATTTTCCGATGTTTTCAAACAACCGGCATTTTGATATGTCGGCGTTTCGATATATTTTGATCTTTCCGACTTTTTGATATATTTTTCATTGTCCGGTGTTTCGTAAATCCGGTGTTTTGATAGGTCGGTGTTTTGATAGATTTTAAACCTTCCGACGTTTTGATATATTTTCCATTGTCCGGTGTTTCGAGAATCCGATGTTTTGAGGTTCAGCGAAAAAGTAGAGTTCGAGATTGTTGAAAACCCGGACCCGGATTTTGTAAGCACCCCCGGACCGCTGCCCCAAATTTCGGCCAAACCAGCCAAAAAGCCAAATTTCGGCCAAAATTTTTTTAAACTAACTTCCCGGGGTAAATTTTAATGCTGAATCCGATTCTAATGTCCATATTTACGTATACGTCATCTGACGTCACTTTTTGTCGCTGCGTCAAAAAAGCTAAAAACTAAATAACATATACGTCGTCCCAGGGTTATTTTTGACGCTGAATGCGATTCTGATATAATACGGCATCCCGGCTATGCACATATTCGTTTGCGGGTTCTACATGCGGCGTCTCGGCTATGCACATATTGTGATATGGTATGTGTGCCAACCATAAAATATGCATAACTAGAATGCCGCATAACAAAATTCAAGATGGACGTCAGAATCGGATTCAGTATCAAAAATTATCCCGGACAACGGACACCCCAAGGTGACTTTTACTAGTCACCTTGGGGTGTCCACTATACATAGGGTTGCCGTTCGATGAACACATGGATTATCGGACGTTTGTTGGGCCAAATTTTTTCAAAGAAAGAGTTTTTCGGAACCATCTTTATTCCAGCATGATAGGCCTATATCTTGGCTATAATTCTATACAGAAGATTTCTTCGTGCCTCCTTTCTCTGAAGGTCAGGACCTTTTTGTCCTTGGTGACTGAGTTTTTGGACCCCCCTTTAAGTTTGGTGCATCTTTTGCCTAAATGGAATTTTTAAAATCATTTTGACGCCATTAATCAAAGTAATATAACCGTTTTCAGTGTTTTATTACAGTTTCAATTCTCTTTCAATGCATTTTTCGGTTTATGAGTAGAATGTGCAGTAGGTGGTGCGAATTCCCTTTGTTCTCGTCCATTGTATCGACTAAAATTCCATGTCAAGTGGGTCTAAAAAATCTGAAAAAATTAACTATGTATAGTGGACACCCCAAGGTGACTAGTAAAAGCAGAAAATTTGCAATAGGTTATGGAAAATCAAAAAATATTCATACTATAAAAAAAGCGAAACTAATTATGCATTGACCTAGTATTTGACGCTGACGTCAAAAAATTTATTTGAAATTATAGAAATATTAAAAAATTTAACGTCTGCATCAAAAAAAAACTCACGTCAGATGGTACAGAATGTCAGAATGGACGTCAGGACCGGAATCTGCGTCAAAAAATTACCCCATGGAAAAATGACAAATAAATTTTTTTGACGTCAACGTCAAAAAAGTACGTCAAATGACGCACCACGTCAAAATGGACGTCAGATTCGGATTCAGCGTCAAAAATTACCCTATGGAAAATAGTTTTAAGCGATTTAAAATAATTTTAAAAAATCTTTTTGGGGGGGGGGGTAAAAATGGGATACAAACCCAACAAGTACCCAATAATTTTGGAGCATATTCTTTAGCGATTTTTTGTGTATTATTCCTTGCTCTCAAATAAATGTGTTCCAAATTTTTTTAGAACTTTCCATTAATCTATTACTTATTTTTATGTGCATACTTCTTAAGTCAATATGGCCAATAATGAATTTTGTCAAGAGTTTCGAGAAAGTTGCAAGCTTAATGCCACTATTCGATGTTCAGGACGATGCGATATCGAATTGGGAGAAGTGACGAAGCACAATGTCATGGTACTTTAGTGCTTTTAACTCATCATATAGCTATCGGAATTTTGATAAAGAGAAATTCCTTTTTATTGCACTTTATTATAGGTCCGAGACCAATTATGATAATTGATAAATGATAACATTTGTTGAATGCACAATAAATCCCACATTTACAGTAATACTCACCTTGAGAAAAAACAATGAAAAAATAGATCATGCATGTCCCCTGTTCCTGTCTATATATATCTAATCATAGAAAAATGAAAAATTATTTGCTTTTTCCATTATCTTTATCATACGTCGGCAAGGTGTCCCAGCAGTTGGGCCAAATGCGAACCCTCCTAAAAAAAGCTAGCCA
>LDKF01005027.1:0-13626 GCA_001026735.1 Rotylenchulus reniformis | reverse complement strand
AATCTCGAAAAATACCGATAAATTTTTTCGGTATTTTTCGGTAACGGTAATTTTCGGTAATTTTACCGAAAATTACTGACCGAAAGATTTTTGATTTTTTCGGTATTTTTCGGTAACGGTATTTTTCGGTAAAATTACCGAAAACCGCCAACCGATGCCTTTGTCCGATCTCTATTTTTAATTTGCTACAGAAAAGTGAATGAATAGAGAAAAATTAGACAACAATAAATATTTTTAGCGCAACATGCTTTCGTTTCATAAAATCGAGGAGCTAAAATAAAATTTGGAATTCTCTGGCTTTTCTGCGCTGATTATATAAGGAAATGAATAAAAACGATAGGGAAAGGAGGAATAGAAAGGATAAGGAAAGAGGAGAAGAAAGACAGAAAGTGTGAGAAAAAAATAAGGATAGAGGACGAGAAAGAAATGGAGCAGAACAGAAGAGGAGAAGAAGAGAAAGGAAGGAATGGTAAGAAGGATAAGAAAGAAATAAGGGGGAGGAGAAAGGAAGCAAAGAGGGGGAAAAGGAGTTCAAAATGCTAGCCCAGTGTAACAATCGCGAAGGCGATTGCACACCAGGGGGCAAAGCCCCCTGGTTGTTGAAAAATAATGATTTCACATGTTCAAGGATCCCCAGAAAAATAAATTCCAAATTTAATTTGAAGCCTTTCTTGTTGAATTTTCTATTGAATTTTTTCTCGAAGCCTCTTGAAATATTTTGGAAATTTTGAGATCTTTGAAATTTTTTTAGATCTGAGACCTCTTGATTCTTCTCCAACTCCAATTTTCCAATATTTTAATAATTTTTACCTAAAATATATCCTAGTGTTGTTGAAGGAGAACTGGATTTTTTGGCTAAATTTCCCCCGGACCTGGCCCTGGTCAGTCTCATCAGGAACAGGGTGCAGATCACCGCCATCGAGATCAGACAGCCGATACCAAACAGGAAGGTTAAGTGTTCAGCGGGAGCCTCGGTCAATGAAACCTTTAAAAATTCTAAAAATTCAAAATAAATTCCCCCATAATTTTCAACCTTCAAGTTGGACGGTTGAGGAGGTCCAAATTTGGGAAAGGACCGTTGGAAGAGGCGCGAAACTGTGAGGTTGACCAAGGTGGTGGAGGAGGAGGGTTCTGAAAAGGTTAAAAATCTTGGTAAGAATGATTCTAACCATCTTGATAAGATTGTGACAAGAAAATAAAGAATTTACCAGTGGAAGTTGATGGCGTGGAATTTTCAAAGGTAGTAGTCGAATTCTCGCAGAATGGAACCCTAAAATTTTGGAGGAATTTTTTGTTAAAAATTTTGACCAAATTTTTTCTAGAAAAAATAAAATTTGTTACTTTTCCGGCATATTCAGATGATGCACGAGTTGACAGCACAAGTGCCATTCGATGTTCTTTTGGAGGGCACAAAAATGGGCCGACAATGGAATATTCATAATTTTTCTCTTGAAATTTTTAAATTTTCTTCCTAACTTTTTTTAAATAACTACTTCTCATTTTGGGCAACTACGATTTGATCCGAAATAATGAATGGGTTTGGGCCATTGAGTGCCAAAAAAACTGCAAATGAGCCTACACATAATCCCATTAAAATTGGACCATCTTGAAAAGAGTTAAGGCCAAGAAGATATTGTGCATTTGGCCAATTGCCCCTTCACAATGGGCCAATCCGAATGGACTTATTAGACTATTTTGTAGAATCAGAATATTTTTCTTATTTCTTAGTAAAAACCCCGGAAATTCTGTAAATTAAGACCACCACCCTGAAAAAGCGGGCAAAAGGATAAAAAACCAAAATCTCAGGATGTTGATTGATGAATTAGGAAAAAGTCACAAGTCCAAAAGACACTTGTGGTGCGATGCCAATCTGGTGTTGTCCCCACACACTTTTGGGTTTTTGGGTTTTGTGCCATGGCATCGGCACTCATTCGTCGTAAGCCCCTCGGGAAAACTCCGAAAAAAGTGTCACCCTCCGCCGGAAAATCCGCCGCCGAGGGGGGACCCTCCTCCTCCTCCTCATATTTTTGAGAGGGATTTAGGCCGAAAATCGGGCAGAAAAGTGATGGATGAATGGATGGGACCGGAAAGGAGTGACAAAAGCACAAAAAATCGGAGAGAAATGGAGAAAATGCAGTAACTGGTGGCTTAAAGTCAAAAAATTAGAAAATTTTCAATTTTAGCTCAAATGAGTCCCGATCATTTTCGAGATATTTATGGGAATGTTTTTTAGGCAAAGAGGACCTGATTATGGTATTGTAGATTAAGGCGCTCTTATAAAGGAAACCGATATGGTACTCATCAGGTTCTAGGTACGGTAGTTAAGGATATTGTAGTATTTACGTCCAATTCCCTTAGATTCCCTATGTAAACAGCAGACCATAAATGAGATAACGAATCTTGATCTATGGATGGATTACTGTAATCGTATTAAGAGAATACGGTAATGGAAGTAGGTCTCAAGCCGGACCAAGGAATAGCCAAGTTCTTGGTCCAGCTTCCTTGGTACATTGTTTGATATTTGACCACGGAATTCCTTGGTATCTTTGGTTCGGGTCCGGGCTCTGTTGACTTTCATTCCCGGTTTTTTGAGGTATAAATGAAATTTTGGAAAAAGTAAGTCAAAAAACTAGGCCGATAGGAGTCAGTCAGTTAGTTCACCATGACATTTGTCAGGAACCCGGTTAGCCAGCCAGACTCTGCAAATGTTCCATTTGGCGCAATTTTGCAAAAACATTCGGCACGGCACTCGTCACGCTTTGATGGCTTCTTCTCTTTTTTGAGTGGAATTCGGCACTTTGAGTGGATGATGGGAGGGGGAGGCAAAATTGGAAATTTGAGTAGGGGGGGAAAGGCGGCAAAACCATCTTCGAAGTCCGAAGTCAGGTTCCATCCCTTTTAAGGCCATGAAATTTATGGAAAAATAATTTAAATGACGAAAATCCTGGCCCAGGTACCTGATTTAAACGAGAAAACCCATGAAATTTAGTTGGATCAGTTTTTTGGATCCGAAAAAAAAACACATGAAATTGGTAAGATTTCTGTAGTTGAAAATCCATGAAAATTGTGCCAAATCCGCTAAATGCTTTGTCCCGAAAATGTCATTGTTCCCCAAAATTCCATAAATCCTGAAATTTATGTGCATATGTGGGGCCCCATTGGTCCAAAAATCCGAGTCCATTCATAATACGTCGTTTTGTTGGCCATCAATACCATCGGTCTTTACATGGCCAATTCCCGATGGACTCTCTCTACTCAACTCACCCCAGCGGAAAAGTTGAAAAGTGCAAAAAATTGGGAGTTTTGTCAATTTCCAGAGATTTTACCCCTACAAAAAGGACCGTAATTAAGGATTTCTTAAAACGGCGAAAAGATTTTCGAGTTGAATTTAGAGGACTTCACTTAACTCAAGAAAAATAAATTAAAACTGTTAAAAACCCGTAAATTTGACCTTCCAAGTATCTCATCATCATAGAGTCCAGAACCTAAAGCTTAAAGTTCGAAAATAAAAAAATAAAAAATTCTAAATGAATCGGAATGAATAACATCTTTTAATTTGATGACTTGATGAAGTCGTTGGTTAAGCCATTTGAATTAGATTGGATTTCGCAACGACTTGCCTGTTATAAAATAACATAGTCAGACATCATTTTTCTCTCTTTCTTTATCTCTCGATCAAGGTCTCTCCTTGGAATTTGCTATCTCTATCGATGTTAGTTCATTGCTGCTGCCTGTGCCTGCTTCCCCAATTAATTTTTACATTTTACTAGAGACCGGACAAGGGCATCGAACGAATTTTTCGAACGAATAATTCGAAAAAATTCGAATTCGAAAAATTCGAAAAAACCAAAAAAGTTTCGAACGAATTTTTCGAACGAATAATTCGAAAAAATTCGAATTCGGAAAAATTCGAAAAAAAATTCTCGAATTTTATTCGAATTTTAATTAATAATTTATTTCAGTAAAAAAATATATATATCAATATTTGAATTTGAGTAATGGGAGATTTCGGTTCAAAAAATAAGTATTTAGATCTTTCTAGGGCGTAATGACTCCAGCAGAGGGGTTTTTTTCAAGCTCAGCGATTGAGAGGGAGGTACTATTTTTCAACCCTTATTTTTTCAAAAAAACTTATTTTTGTGAAAATTTTTAACAAAATTGTTGAATTTTTGTTAAGAAATCATATTTTTTCCGTCAAAAAATGACAATTTTTCCGCTTTGTTTCTCAATAGGGGGGTTGTTTCCCAATCCCAATAGGGGCCACCGGAGAAAATTTTGAAATTTTGGACCCATACCTTAAGAAATTTGGTCATTTTTTGAGAGATTTTTGCAAAAAAAAATTAATGTAAAGGGGTGCCGGCGGTCCCGATAGGGGCCGCCGGAGAAAATTTCGCGATTTTGGACCTACTTTTGTAAGAAAATTGGTCATTTTTTGAATAAAATTTCATAAAAAATGACCGATCGAAATTCGCGAATTTTTAAATTTTTCGAACGAATTTTTCGAACGAATTATTCGTATTCGATATTCGAAAAAATTCGGAAAAATTCGATCGGTCCGGTCTCTACATTTTACATACCTAATACTAAGAGTTCAAAATTTTCGAAAAACACGAACCAGAACTAGGAAAATACCGAACAACGAAGTCACGAGCTAAACCTCGTGGAACTTCGTGTTCGTGACTTTGTTCGTGTCAGATAAAAAAGCCCAGTACAACGAACAAGAACCTCGTGAAAGTTCGTGAATAGAGTCACGAACTTTTTGAAAAAAAACAAACCAGAGCCACCTAAAGAATTAGGAAAGTACCCGAACAACGAACTCACGAGCTAAACCTCGTGAAACTTCGTGTTCGTGTTTTTGTTCGTGTCAGTAAAAAAAACCTAGAAGTACGAACAAGAACCTCGTGAAGTTCGTGGAAGAACTTCGGTTCTTGTTTGAACTCTAATTTTTACACTATTTCATCTCGCTAAAAAAAATTTTTCATGAATTTGGTTTAGGTTTCGTAAATTTTGATTTTTGTGGAAAAAAGGAAGTTTCGTGAAATCATGAAAAAATTCTTTTGAAGTCTTAATTAGATCTTTCTCAATTGAATATTTAATTGGCCAAAAAAATTTGATTTTAATAGAAAAATTCTTTTTTTACATATTTAATTTTTCAGATATATTCTGTCAAGTTTCAGTTCACTTCCCCAAATGCCACGCTACGACGCGACGGATGACCTTTCGGGAGCCGAATATTTGGCCAGCATTTATGGAACTGAAAAGGACAAAGTCAACTGCTCCTTCTTCTTCAAGGTTCTTGCACTTTTATTTTTTACTTTTCCCTATCTGGAATTTTAGACCTGAACTTTTTGTTGGATTTTTAAATGCCCAAACCGACCTGAACTTATTAACAGATCTTTTTAACTTCCTAAAAATTAAAATTTTTCAACAACTCGCATCTTTTAGACCAAATAAATTTCTTCTTGACCAAATTTTTTCTCTATAAATCCTGAACTTTCTCTTAACAGATTGGCGCCTGTCGCCACGGGGACAACTGTTTGCGTGCCCACCATCGGCCAACCTTTTCCAACACTGTGCTGCTCAAGCATTTCTACCAAAGTCCCATTGTAAATCCGGCCCAAGCAGACGCCTTTGACAGTAAAAAATTGGGATTTTCATAAAATTAATTTTTTTTTCAGAGGTTGGCAAAAAAGACGAGCTGGAGCAACGCCATTTTGACGAGTTCTATGAGGAGGTGTTCACCGAGTTGCAGAAGACCTATGGCCCCGTGGAAGAGCTCAATGTATTTTTTTTATTAAAAATAATAATTTTTTGAATTGATTTTACTTAGGTCTGCGAGAACATCGGAGAACACATGGCAAATTCTTTTTTACTTTCGTTTTTTTCGAATTTTGGACCTAAATTTTGCTTTAGATTGGCAATGTTTACGTGAAGTTTGTGTATGAGGAGGACGCGGAGAAAGCGGTGCAGGGTTTGGAAAACCGATGGCGAGTTTTATATTAATATTTTGGTATTTTTTGCATGGAATTTTTTCTATAAAATTCCAAGGAAAATGTTAAACTTTAAACTTCATCAAATTATGTGGACAAAATCGATTCGAATTCCAAAATAAAAACCTGTTAATGATTAAAAGACAAAAGGAAACACGGATTTGGCCGATTAAGGTTTTAGATCCACACCAAATCCATTCCATTGCTCTCAGGAAACATCCTTTTTATGTAAGTATGACGCCCATCTCAAAAATTTAAATACGATTCGATTTTTGGTGATTTTAAAAGCTTAATAAATTAAATTTATTATTTTTTACATTCAAAAATTTTTGGATTTGATTTCGCTTTTTTATGTAAATTTTTTTAAATTTTAGACCAGCAATTATTATTTTATCATTTATCAATCTTTCTACCATTTTTTGGGGGAATTTTTCTATTCGGCCAAAATTTTATGACTACAAAAGCATTTTATGAATTTTGTGAGCTCCACATCCCATCATTATTTTGATCAATTTGGTCATTTCCAGGTTCAACGGACAGCCGATCTACGCGGAGCTGTCCCCGGTGTCGGACTTTCGGGAGGCCCGTTGTCGCCAGCACGAGATTTCCACTTGCTCCAAGGGCGGTTTCTGCAACTTTATGCACCTTAAAGACGTGTCGGATGAAGTGTGAGTTTTTTCTAAAATTTTATTCTAATAATTTTCGTTTCCAAAATCTTTTTTGATTTTTATTTATAAGGTGAAAGGTTGATTAGAGCCTTGATTCTGCCGAGATCGTAACTATTTTAATATAATCGAAAAAAAGCCAAAAAAAAATTTTTACTTCCTTCTTTATTGTATATTTGAACGTAATGTTGGCCCAAAAATGCCCAAAATAGTCTTATATTTTTTAAAATCGTCTTTAAAATGTTTCGATACTATCTAAGAACATGTTTGAACATATTTTTTCGTGCATATTTCGCTAAATATTGGAAAAAATTTAAAAACAAAAATTCAAACTCCGAGTTCCTAGTCTTATAAAATTTTTGATTTTTTTCTACAATTTTGGCCAAAACCTTCTTTTCAAACAATTTTAGCTACGAGCGCTGCTATGCAAACCGTGGCTCGCGCTATCGCTCATCGCGTCGTCATGATCGCTTCTACGCGGACGACGGTTATGATCGCGGAAATGATCGCCGAGACAGGTAGTAAAAATTTCAAATTTTCAGACAAAAAAATCTTTTAGGGACCGTGGTGGCGGTGGACGCGACCGTCGTCGTGATCGAGGAGGGGATGATCACTACTATCATGACAGACGTTGATCAAAAATTTTTGTCCGCCAATCGGCTGGCGGTGTTCGGAACATGTTTCTTGTGTCCATGTCCATTCATTTTTTTCATTTTCAAGACTCATTTTCCGCTTTTATTTCCACTTCCTTGGCTGTCATATGTTATTTTTGGCGTATAATACATAAATCCTGATCTTTGTTTATATTATAATTCGAACTAGCACATCTGATAGGGAGGGGGGTTCAAAAATTAATGGCTTCAAGGCCCTTTAGCAGACCTAAGCAAATTTCCATTTTCGATGGTTCAAAGAGAAATTTTTCATTATTTTCGAAATTTTTGAAAGATAACTTTCTAGTTAATTTTGGGTCCATTCAAAAATTTCGAAATCGCGATTGAAAATTTCAGAGGCAAGGTGGGCTCTTAATTTTGCTTATATGGACAGCAACTCGCACAATTTTTGTTCGCTAGACGCCACCGGTAATGGCGTTAGTCCTTTGAATTGGCGCCAAATACAGTAACCGATTGGCACAGTGTACACGAATGATCTTTTTGATTCAATCCCCCGATTTCCGTTGTTTCGATTCATTGTTTTTATTATTATAAAAAATTGAAATTAAAGAGATTTTTCACATCAATATAGGGGCATTAAAAAGGAAAAATTTGGTATACAGTTTGCGACAACAAAAAATAAAAATGACGAGAATTGGACCAGAAAATGATGAGGGTAGTTGATTTTCAAAAAAAAAATTAAATTCGTGTTATCGCTCCGCAATATCTTCTTCTTCCTGAGGCTGTAAATTTCGAGCATTCATTTGGCGAATTCTGAAAAAAATAGTGTAAAAAAATTAAAAAAAATTTTTCTCACATCATAACAAAAAAAAATATGAATGAGTAATTGATAATGTTGAAAATCAAATTTTTTTGCCGTCTTAAATCTATAAAATCGAATTAGCAAGGCCTATCGATTGGTAAACTGGGGTTATATTTTTTGAAAAATTTAAATTTTAAATTTTCACCTTGCATCTCCCATGGAGGCCGACCGTCGAATTAAACCGCTGAATGGATTGGAGGCGCTGAATGAGAACTTGGGCTGTGGTCGTGGCCGCTGTTCGGACACCTTGCGTCCTGAGGAAGGGCCTGAAAGTTTTCAAAAAAAAATTTTTTCCAAATTTTCTGTCCTTTTGAGAAATTATGAGCCGAAGTTTTCGATTAATTGTTGGTTTTTAGACCAAAATTTACCTTTCCAAAAAAAAATTTATATTTGGCCAAAATGTTTAAATCTGTTTTTTTTCAATTTTTTGCAAATTTTTCTCCGATCACTCGTTCTGATGATCAGCATGGTTATAATTTTTCTTCAATAAATTAATTTTTTTCTGAGTTTTTGGACAAAATTTTAATAAATTAATTTTTTCCCGAATTTGACCAAATAAAGATTAATATCATTTTTATTTTTATTATTTTCCCATTTTTTAAATTAATTTGCCCCCATTTTTCGGACCAATTGTGTTGGCTCTCCGATCACTTTGCTCCTGCTTATCATGATCCTCCTCCTCCGACTGATCAGTCCCGCTCCCTTCGTTGGGCAATTTGGCGTTTGCGGACAGCAAAAGTGCCGCCATCCATTCCGCGTGGTCCGACTCGTTGGCACTGCAAAAAATTTGGATTAAAAATTTTTTGACTCAAAAAATAATAATAAAAAATGAATTAATTTACCATACCGAATTTTTGATTGGCGATTTTTTAGAGGTTGCGATTCATGATATGCCAAAAAAATGGGCTAAAATTTTTCCCAAAAAAATTTGAATGTCTTTTTGAGAAGGCCGAAATCTATTTGGTCTTTTTAATTTTTAAAAATAAGAAACATCTTTCAAGATTTTTAGAAGCTAAAGGAATTTTTTTTTGCAATTTTTTGTCCTTTCCTTATTTCCTGAATTTTACCAGGTGATCCAGTAGATGCGATGGGCATGTCGGATTGAGAGACCGAACTTTTCGGGTTGGTGAATTCCTGAAAAATCTGGAATTTCCATAATTTTCCCGACTTATCGGACCTATATCGCAGCCGGACAAGGGCAACATCGCCAGGGCACATTTATCCTAAAAATTATTATTTCAAAACGGAATTTTTTTATGTTTTTCCAGAATTTTGACTATAAAGCCTAAATGGATTTACGTGTTTTTCGAATGTAAAATTTGCAAAATTTCCATATTTCTGAAAAGTTCGACCATTTTATACCTTTTCCGTTCGGTAGGAGTACAGGCAGAAGTCCTTGCGCAACACAAAGTATCGTTGCATAACTTTGCCGGACGGACCTCGGAATGTGATGTGGCTGGCCTGAAAAAAGAACAATTTGGGCGAATTATCAAAATACTTTTATGTGCCAAAAACCAAAATTTTTAAATTCATTTCATAACAAAAAATGAAAAATTATTTAAATTTTTTGCATAGAAATTTTGAGTCAAAAAAATAAAATTAATTTCAAAGAATTTTCGGTATTTTTTAGCCAAATTTTTTGAATAGACTAATTTTGCATAAAATGAATTTGGCATTTAATTATGGTCAAAAAATGATTTTTTTTTTAGATATTATGGTTTTTTTCAAAAAAAATAATAAATTCCCCGCCTTGATGGTGGAATTTTGGTTGTCGATTTCCTCCTCATCTTGGGCGGCATTTGCTGTTGAGGAGGATGAAGCCGGAATTTGGAGGAGATTTCGCCGTGTTTGGGGCGTCAGCCCATGGGCCACCAATGGCACTCCCTCGGAATAGCAACGAATGCCCTCCTGAAAAATTTTTCAAAATAATAATTATAAATTTTATGGCTTAAAAGTACTTTAAAAAATTAGAAATTTTGCCTAAGACCGCTGAAATTATTGGAATATATTTTTTAAGACTTTTGAACCTATCTGAAATGCTTTTCCAAATTATTTTTCGTTCGCGATTCCCTTCAAGAAAAATTTTTTTTTGTAAAACTCATAAAGTACCATTATACTTTTAATTTTGATCATTTTTTCCAAAAGATTGAAAAATATTTATTTTCTAAAAATTGCTTAAAAAATTCAAATGGCATTTTTTATTTTCGAATTTTAAATTTGCTCTTTAGCATTTTGCCACCCCTGTGCCCTCACCGCGGTTCTCAAGCAGTCCATGCACATTTTGCGTCCCTTGGGCTGTTGTTGCACACCAAAACATCGTTTGCAAAACCGTTGTTGGCATCGACGGCACGAAAATTGCCGGGTGTACCTGTCGGGCAATTTTTAGGGGGAATTTTTCCCATTTTTGCCCAATTTTTTGATGGGAAAAATTTTCAATTTTTTAGCGATTTTGAGGCCCTTTTTCTGATTTGCTTTCAACAATTTTTTTCTTTTAGAAGGAGGGAATTTTTATTTTTTTGGGCCAAATTTACAATAAAATTTTAATTTGGTGAATTTTCCAATTTTTAAGACCATAAAGTTGTAAAAATCGGTTTTTTTCAAATTTCCAATTTTATTATTTATTATTTTTTAAAAATAAATATTGACCATCCAAAGTCGGTGTCACACCGGGCACAACTTTTTCCATTATTGTTGTTCACGGAATGATTATTTGCAGAATTCCGGGTCAACATTGTTGCCGGTGCCGGGTTCGGTTTTTGGCATTGGGCCTGAAAATTTCAGAAATTTCAAAAAAATTTTTTTTGCAAATTTCGGACCTCCTGGATCACCGCCCAAATTGTGTCGAAAAGTACATCTTTGTCCGCCTGAGAGGCACAACACAACTCCACGCAACGTTGGGGGCCTGAAAGTTTTTCGGAATTTTTTTCCAAGCCTCCTTCCTGAGCCTGTGAAAAATCTTGATTTTTTAGCTGATGCAATCGGATTTCTTCAATTCACAAAAAGCCACGAAAAGTTTAGATTTTCACCAAAAAAAGAAACTCCTAATTTTTCCTAAAAATCCTTCTCTCTTCAAACACAGTTCAAAATAAGATCAGAGAACACACAGTTCTCTGATCTTATTTTTATGTTTTCTGAGCCTAACCCTCTACTGGAATTTTTTTTACTGTTTTTTCACTCCGCTACCTTGGGGTGAATCGGCTCCGCGCAGGTAGAAGGAGTACTCCCGCTCCAGGTTGTCCCCCTCGCAAATTTGGGTGTATCTGTAAAGTTTCTCATTTTCAGGCAGAAATACGCCCTAAAAATTTAAATTCATTAATTTTACAAATTTTTAGGGTCCAAAATTAATTTTTTAGTTAAATATTTTTCGCATTTTCCCCTCTGATTTTCCGACCTTGAAGGCCAAAAAAATTATTTTTTTGTCCAATTTCTGCCTTTTTTATGGCCCTTTTTCAATTTTTGATCATTTTTTTATCGATTTTTCGCTTAAAACTTGTCAAATTTCCCAGACTTTGGCGCGAAAATGGCGCGCAATTTGAATTTGCCACCACTTCCGCCTCCGATCAGCCCGATTGTGGCATTCCGTTCACTTGCCAGCAGAAACAGGTCGTTGAACACGAACAGCCACCGCTCCTCCACAGAGGAACCACCTGAAATTTCAGGGAATTTTCAAAAATTTCCAGAATTTTTAAAGCAACTTTTTTTGGAAATTATTTTAATTTTTGGGCCATTTTGAATCTTTTTTCGCCCAATTTTCGCTCCATTTTGAGCTATTTTTTACATTTTTTGCATAAAAAATCCCCATTATTCATACTTTTCTGCTCATTTTTCGATTTTCGGACCAAAATTTCAATTTTTAGCATTTTTTGAGCCCTAAATTTCATATTTTTGCCCCTGTAAATTTCTCACATTTCCACAATCTGGACTTTGTGAGCAGCTCCCGTGCAGGCGAAACCAGTCCGATGGAGTTGCCCAGCTGTTCCTGGACCTCCAGCACACTTCGATATCTAAATTTGAGGTATTTTTTTTTTTTGAAATTTCATGCCCCAACGGCCTAAAATTAGGATTTTACAAAATTTGGTGCATTCATCAAAAAATGATTTTTCATCCCCTAATAAAATAATTTTTAGGCTTAAAATTACCGGTCCAACTTGCGCATCATTTCATTGGCATGTGACGCCGCTTCAAGGACCAATGCCAGCGCGGTCTGCAAAAAATTTTGGCCAAATTTTAGTTGGAAAATAGGATATTGCCGTTTTTTCAGAAAATTTCGTAGAAATTTTCTAGGCTATCCAGCAGATCTGGAAATTAAAATTTTCCTAACCCACCTCCGTGTCCTCCCAGTCCGGGTCCTGGGGTGTCAGATGACGTTGGTACTCCTTCAGCATCAGTTGGTAGCGCATAACGCGTTGGACCTAAACAAAATTCGGGTCGATTTTTAAATTTTTTTTAAAAATTTCGATTTTTCCAAATTTTTACCGGGCATATCAGATGGGACACCAAGGACAGGTGCTCGCATTCGGGCAACTGCTCCAACCGTTTGACCAGATCTGAAAACATAATTATGAAGAAATTTTTGGCCAAATTTTGGTCATTGGCCAATTTTTGAATTTCGGACCACCTTCAAATTGGCGTTTTCTTCTTACACATTCCTCGAACATTTGGGTGGCGGCCTTTAAAAAAATATTTCGATACCGTATTTCCTCTAATTTAAGGGCAACTTTGGGCTGAGGTTGAAAATTTTAAGGGCACCCTCTAATTTAAGGGCACCCTCTATTTTAAGGGCAACTTTTGAAAGATTGAAAATTGCCATTAGGTAGTTAATTTTTGGATCATTTTTAAGATAATATAAAAATTTGATGAAAATTGTCATTTAATTTTTGGATCATTTTTAGGATAATATAAAAAAGATGAGGAAAATGATCTTTTGAGTGATGGATCGCTTGAATTTTAAATCAAATTTTGATTTAACTATATAAAATTTTACTTCAAATATAGGGTTGAAAAATTTAAGGGCAACCCTCTAATTTAAGAGCACCCTCTAATTTAAGGGCAACTTTGGGCTGAGGTTGAAAAATTTAAGGGCATGCCCTTAAATTAGAGGAAATACGGTATTTTTCAGTCCCCCTCCCCCTAGGGAGTAGGGGGACCTTGTAGTTGTTGGTGTACTCGCTGTACATCTTCAGGAATGGGGCCTGCTTGCGCAACACGTCGCTGATCCTGTGGAAAATGCAACAAAATCAATCATTGGGTGAAAAGGTGATCTGATCGGAACCCGATCTTATAAAAATCATAATAGGTCGTCAGGATTAATCGCCAAGATCACCAGTATTGCTAAGAATTTTTTTAGAATTTTTCAAAATCCCACCCAATGCTATAACAAGGTTTTCCAAGAGCATGCCTAGGGTTGTGGAAAAGCGGTTTAAAACCGGTACCCCCGGTTTTCGGTTTGGCCGGTTTTGGTACCCCCGGTTTTCGGTTTCGGTTTTGCCCTGACCCCC
>LDKF01005025.1:0-13938 GCA_001026735.1 Rotylenchulus reniformis | reverse complement strand
TCTATATTTTTTTGTTTCATTATCATATTTATTTATAAATCGATCGAAATTTTCTCTAGTAAGTACATTTTATACTTCCGGGATTTCAATTTTAATACATTATCATTATGATAATAAAACGTTGTATCGATGATCATGGTTGGTATGATGAGGTGGATATAGTATGCACCTTATTCATACACAGAAGAAAGGTTTCCCATGGACTCAAATTCATCATGGAATTATTCCTTCAGGCAAAATAGAGAAGATTAATAAGGATTCCATTAATGTTCATAAATATATAAGGTCCAGTCCCTTTTTGTAGAATATAGGAAAAAAATTGACCAATTAAAATATGAAAACATCCAACCATATTCAGTAAACAATTGGAAAATTCCTAACAATCAATTTTTTAATGGAAAAATTTGCCGAGTAAAACTTTTATAAAAAACGTGTATTGTATTGTTTTCCACTAGTTAGTTTTTTTCTTGATATGCAAGCCCTAAAGCTGAAAGAAGTGAATTGTTATGAATTTTGTCAACATTTTTGGTCTCTGGCAAGTCGACTGCAAGTGTACCAAAAATCTGACAAGACTGTCCTTCCCCTTTAATAGAACGTAAAATTCGTTATACTTTTTTTTGATTTTTCAGAAATTTTTGATTTTATTTGTAACATTATATATACTATGTTTTCGCCCATAATGACTGTGAAGTTTTGAAAGTTTGTTTTTTTCCGAATTTCTCTTAAGATAAAGATAAATTCATCCTCGAATGGCTACAGAACAAAGTATTCTTTCTATCCGTCTCGAACTTAACAAATTGTCTGAATTTGTGAGCACCCGCGGACAACGCTACAGTTCACCCGTGGACTTCCATCAGTTGACATGGAACATTAAAGCTGTGCTCCTCCTCGATTCTCTTTATTGCTATGTGCAATGCAACGGGAATGGTTCAAGTCAGATTTAACTTTTTATTTTATTTTTATTTTTTTATTCATTTATTTTGTTATGCAAAAAAATTAAAAATTATTTTTTATATTTACACCGGTGTCAAAAACATTTACCAGATTGTTAAAAACCTGCATAAATTAAAGAGATCATTTGTTTAGAAAGCAAAAATTCTATTTCTTCTAAAATGTATCTCTGAGGAAACATTTTTAATTTGATGTTAATTATTTGTTAATAATTCGATCATTTCAATAATATGGTTATTTTTAATATTTGACTTTTCTGACAAATTCAAGTTTTAAAAAAATGCAAAAAATTTCAAAAAAGCTATCTTTTTACAACCCATTTTTGATTTTTACAGCTAAATGGTTTAATTATTTTGAGTCTGTACAAACTAGATCATACTTCTTAAAAAATAGGAAACTTGACCTTTAATGATCATGATTGATTTTACCATATAACATATTATTTGTAACCCATCGAAATAATCATTAAGCTCCTGCCGATTGGAGTTGCATTGCCAATGTGATCTGTCATATGTCGGTAAAACCGTTCACTTGGCAAATTGCAAAAGCAGATAAGGATCACACATTCAATGCCAGCAACAGCGAATGCGGATTATATCTAAATGTAATTTTGCCCAAAATAACAAATTATTTATTATGAAAATGAGTTTCTATCAGATCATCAGTGATCCAGCAATGCGCTTGGTAAATGAGCTAAATGGTACACTCGTTGTGGAGGCATTGATCATCCCGAAAGTTGTTCCTGAAGCACACGACCTGCTGAGGTGAGTTGATTAGTTAAAAATGGGATAATCCATTCAAAAAATAACGATCACGTCTTTTTTAAAAATTAATATCAGGAATACAATCATGAAGTGTCATGGAAAAATTTTTTTGAGAACGAATATAGAGGGACATACAAATTGGCTTAAAAAAATCCAAGAACATTATTAAAATACTTGTTCAAATAATTGTAATTTTAATGATATTTATTAATTTCTAATAATCTCTTCATTCCATTAAGACAAGATGAGTCAATGGATCTAATCGTTGCGCAAGTTCAGAAAATCCAAGAGTCTTTGAGCAACTCTGCTGATGTGGACCCAAAAACTGGAGTAAGAAATCCTCTTTCGGAAAAGTACAATTGGTATCTTATTAGTCTTAAAATTAAAACTGAATTTTATTACCAAGTTTGAAAAATTTATAGCTATTATTTTTACATTTTTCAGTTCTAATCTACTTTGTTAGGGTCAAAAAATTTTTAGTTTAAGAATTTTATTACTTAATCCTTTTTTATATTAAGCATGTGGAAACCCCATTCAATAAATGTTGGAATTATGCAGATACTGAAGGACATCTTGAATTTGGCGAGAATGGACTGGTCGTTGTAAAAGGCAATTTTTTCTAAAGAAATAATATTATTAATTTAATTTTACACAGGATCCGATTATGGATTGGTTCGCGCTTTGGAGCCATTGCAAAACAAGAAAAGCGGATATGTTTATTATGAGCTCAAAATCGTTAATATCCCCGAAAAGTAAGCAAACATTTTATTATTTTTAATTAATTAGTTAATTATAAAAGTTGGATTATTTTAATTTTCTTTTCATAAATTGGCTTTCTTCAAAATTTATGAATTAAAATTATTTAAAAGATAAAAGAAATTGTCAAGTATTCAAATTTTGAAATATAATAACTTTTCTAGATTAGGTTGATAATTTTTAAATGATAATTTACCATCCATTAAATAAATATAATGGAATCATTTAGGAATCATTTAGAGATTTTATATTTGAATTAATAAATCCCAATAAACTATTTCCGCTTTAATTAATGAAAAGTTCAAAATCCCTATAAGAGTAAAAGGCACCTCTTTTTCAAAATTTTAAATTATGGAATGTTTTATCTCTGGTATTTTATCTTAAGCTACTTTATAATTTGCAAATACTGTATTTTCTGTATTAGAACCCCCGGGGCTATATTTTTCAACCACTCCTCAGAGAGGGGTCTATTTGAAGAGGGCCTCAATTACAGGGGCTTCTAATACAGAAAATACGGTATAAAAATAAATTTAAAAAATGCGGACCATAACTAAAATAGGATTTCATTTTCATTAGTATTGCGACATTTAATATTGAATCACCCTCAATTTTGACAGAATATATCTGAAAAATTAACAAAATCGAAATTCGAAAAAACAATCAAAATATGCTTTAAAAAATATCCAACTCCACATTTGGTTTTGGTTTTCTTTTTAGTTGTCCTGTCCATCTTGGAGTTAGTCAAAAAACAACAACATCGACCACTTTCCGAGTTTTTGAATATGCATTTGCAATTAATGACGCCAGCACGAGTGATGTATTCGGTTGCGGTGTTAAATTTTCTTCAGGAACAATCTTCTTCATGATAAATGGCAGACCAAAATGTAACTCTTAAATTATTCCATTCAAATTTTTTTTATTAATAATTTCCAAATTTCAAGTTTTTTATTTTTTCTATTATTAAGATCTCGAAAAAATTTTTTAAAGAAATCTTACTAATTTTAGGACAAATTTCATATGTTTAATGGAATTTCTAAATCATAAAAAATCACAAACAAGTGATGAGACTGGCCGTCAATCCATTGTTCAATTGGAATCTTTTTAAAATATTCAGTTTGGTCTGATCTGAACAGTAAGAAATTGGGCAAAGGTGTGGACATGGCACTGGCGATCAAATTGTGTGGCGATGGATGCTCTGTTCAATTGGGCCAAATCGAGATGTCCGATGATGAGGGCGAATGTCCTTTCTGAACCATATCCTTACTTTGTTGATTATTTACACTTGTTGTTGCATCTTTGGTTTTAAAGAAAAAATTAAAAAATAGTAGTTTAAAAAATTCAGACAAAAATAAGTGTCTAATAATAATTAAAAAATATATTATTTTTGGAAACTCAAAAAAAACCAGGTTAGAATTTTATTAAAAGTACCGAAATTTTAGTAAAAAATGATTAAATCAAAGCATAAAATTTTAATTGCTTTTTAAATATTAATTTTATTGAGTTTTTTTATTGAGGAATATTCTAAAGATTTAATGATCATGATATTCAGCATGCTACTAATCATAAATGACATCAAACCTTGCAAAAATTTTACTAGATAGGCCGAAAAACAAAAAAGTTATTATCATCCATTTTTATGGTTATTCTTCATTTCTTTAATATTGTTTTTCCCTTAAAGCCTTTAAAGAAAATAATAAAAATAATTATTCAGATAAAATTAACTTTTTTCCAAAAGAAAAGACAGCTTCACCAATTAAAAGACGTAAAAATAGGGCATTAAAAATTGAATATAAGATCTTTTGCCGAGAATTTAAGAAAAAAATAAAAAATGAATATAATCGAAATGAAAATCGAATTANAACAGAACTTTTCAGGATTTTACTAGATAATGGTAAAATTCTTAACATTTGGAAAACTTCGTTTAATTTGCCAATACATAAAAAACAACAGAAACGACCCAAATAATTATCGTGCTATAGCACTGACTTGCACTCACTGTAGGATTTTTGAAAGAATTTTATGCTTAAATAAGTGATTTTTCATAAAACACTTTTTCAGCAAAGAAAAGTGGGTTTTTTAAAGCATGATCTACAACAACAGCTCTTGGTTATGTTAGCTGATGTTTTATAATTTTATTCAAAAATAAGCAGGCGTTAATAAAATACAGCTCAACGTTTTTCAACCGGTGTCCATAAGTCCAAAGGAAAATAATATGAACGAATGATTTTCTCTTCTATTTTATATTGTCTTTTCGCGGCCAGGAAAGAAAGGAAAAATGAAAGATAACTTAACAGACACTGTAAATCCGGTCAGAGAGAAGGTTTCTATGGACACTGATAAAAATTCCTCGATCTGTATATTTGACCATATATTCTTTCCTTTTACTAAAATTGACCCCACATCGATTCAAATTTATTAAACAAGTTTTGCTTTGGAGACCAACGAGGACATGCTTGCCGAAGTAAGAATCCATTTATGTTTTTGTAAGATGAACAAATTGGATTTTTAAGGGACCCATCTTAAAACCTAATATTCTTGCTATTTATTCTGCTTATTTAACTAATGAATAAATCTACCAAATACGGCTTCAAAATAATAAATAAATTGGCACATAATAATCAAAAAAGCAAACAACGAAATTAATTAGAAAGTATAATTTTAAATAATTTTATATTTTAAAAAAACTCGCAAGGGGGATAGTGGATGAGTTGGCCGAAAATTTTTTGTGAAATGAACTATTTTTGCTAAAATCAAATTTTGACTCATTTTTTCGCCATTTTTGCGAAGAATCTATGACAAGAAAAAATGTTAGGTTATTTTTTTTCAAAAAAATGATGTATTTAAAGAAGAAGCATAAAAATTGTAAATTTTTTTCCGTTGACTCTTATCGAACCGTCATCATTCTTCAAAACCGAAAATTTCGTAAAAAAATAAAAAATAATTAAAAATTCAATAATTAAGAAAGCAAAATGTAAATTAAAAAATTATGAATTTTGTATCCATAATTTTTTAAGAAATAGATAATTTTTAGAAATTTTTATTTATTTTTTGCAATTTTGTCATCTTTTTAGTCGTCCCGTCATAAGTCATTTAGTAGTATTTAGTCATATTACAAGTTTTGATATTATTTTTTGTAACGACCAAGCACCGTCTTATGCCATATGCCCGAAAAATCTCAAATATGCTAAAAAAGGTTTACCAAAATCCACGCCAATCACGTAATTTCTACCTAATCGAACGGAATTTCGACAAACGATAGGGTCAAACTTTATTCAGTGAGACTTTGAAGATGAAGTAACAAATTTTTCACAAATTTAAAATAGGTTGCACATATGAAAATTGGATTAAATAAAAATTTCAATTAGTATATTATTCAGTTAGTCTAAGTTATTTTTATTTTATTTTTTAGTTAGTTAATTTTAGCTCAAAAAATTTGGTGAATATTTTGAAAATTTGGACCATTTTCTTAAGAAAATTGTTCAATTTTTTAATTTTCCTTTGATGATCCCATAAATAATTTTTCACAACCACAACAACAAATTTTCAAATAAAATTAGCAATTGCACAGAATACGTGTTTAATATTTTGTTCTGTTTTGAATTGATCAGTTCAGAACAGACACAGCGAAATATTTTTGGTATCAAGAGAGAGATTATTTGCAAATTTTTTTAAAAACAAATCGGGAAGTGAATTCAGAAAAAAATTTTTTGGATTTTAAATGAACTTAGTTGGAAAAATGAATGTGGGGTCAAAATTTTCCTTTTTTCATTTCATTTTTTAGTTTGAAAAATTAACAAAATAATTAAGTGCTATTTTCACATTTGATTTATGCAACCCGTACAAAAAAATATTAAAATATTGGATTAGAAAAAAAAGAATTTTCAGATCGAATAACTCCGTCTCAAAAAGAAACCAAATTTAAAAAAAAAATAATAATTTTTTTCTTAGATTGATTTTTCATCTCTTAATTTTTATAGTTAAAATTATGAAAAGATTAAAATATAAATATAAAAAAAAGTTAACAAAATAAATCATCGTTCACACTCGTTATCTCAAAATCGCGATTAATCACCATTTCATGATTAACTCTAACAAGAAAGTATTCTCCCTCATTTTCTCTGGCACTAACTTTTTTTCCAAGAAGATGAATTGCTTATCTTTTTATATGGTTCATTGTTTAACAATTCATTTAGTAATTTTTTTTATGAGTACAAAATTTTAAAGAACTAAAAAATTAAAATATAAATTGGGAAAAAATAAGCAAAACAACAATAAGTTCGGGAGACAAGGATATGAGAGAAAATTTATCAAACTCTTTAATCCAGCTAATCTTACCTAAATGTATCTATATTATGGATTTCCATAACCTCTTTTGGGAGCTTATTCCATTGAGAAACAATTCTTATGAAGAAAATCTATTGATTTTCATTACTAAATCGGTTATTTTGAAAAAGTTAGGGTGTAAAAGTTTAGTTTGAATGAAATATTTTCGTAGCCAATATCAACTTTATTATATAACATTTTAAGTACCATAGTGTCATCCCCTATATTCAGGGGTCGCAAGTTTTTTCCCGAAATAAGCAGCTATGATCCTAAAAATAAGCAGTTCGCTGGGAAAATAAGCATAATTACAAAATTCACTATAAATATCCATTTGGATAATAAAAATTTAGAAATTTTAAGTTAAATAATGTTAATAAAACTTAATTTTCTGAAATGATAAATTTTTCGTTTCGTGGCATATTTCTTGTATGTAAGAAATTTTAGCATGAAGGGTTGCCAGCAGCCCCGATAGGGGCCGCCGAAGAAAATTTGCGATTTGGACCTTCTTCTCTTAAAAAATTTGAATTTCAATGAAAAATTGTTAATAGGTGTCATTTTAAGAATTTATCTTTCGACAAGCAGGAATGAATTCCCCAGTGATTGAGACGCCTGCATGACTCGTAGCCTAAGAGATTCTATGTAAGGTTAATTAAATTAAATATCTTAAGGATAAAATTTATTTGCAGACGCTGATCCATCACTTTTAACAAGTTAAATGGGCCATTTCAAAAGGGTTTTGTATTACTTTTGTACTTTTGCAGCTTATTTTGCTATTGAAATGAAGGATGTGTTATGGCGATCAGAAAAGTTGAGATTATCCAGATGTTTAGATCATGATTGGTCAAGCGGGAAAACTGAAAAACATCAAAAAGAACCAAATACCTAATCAAAAAATTTTATTTATAGGAGACTCAAAGAGTATCAATTTCAAGATTTTCCATATATCTAATATTTGCCCCACCCCACTTAAGTATCTCTCTTATACTTAAGTAAAATATTTTTTTTAAATTTTGATTGTCCACTGTGTGTTCAGTTGGGTGTTTTGATTTTGCATCAAAAATTGATCTCCGTTCTACAAAAATTTTATGAGTTATAAATTAAATTAAATTTCAATGTATTTGAACTTTGTAAAGATAAAATAAAAAATATTACATATTCATAAAGAAGAATTTTGAAATAATGTATTAAACAGATCGATTGTGCAATTAATAAGTTGATTTTCATCGAAAAAACGGTCTTAGAGAATTTGGAAATATTAATAACAGGGAAATAAACGGTACTAGGACGTTAAAAAACCGCTATATGGAGTAGAGACCGGATCGAGATGAGATTATTCGAGAATCTCGATTCGAAATTCTTGAAAAATCTCGAATCGAGATCGATTTTGAAATTTTTGGAAATTTTTCGAGATCATTCGAGATTTTTCGAGAATCTCGATCGAGATCGGTCTCAAAAAATCCTCGAGATCTCGAATCTCGAGAATCTCCCTATCTGATCGACATCTTAAAATTTCCAGAAAAAGGAATTGTTTCCGTCGTAATTTTAATTTTAAGTAGTCCAATTAAGGTACTTGGACTTTCATCGCACATTTGTGTGCTAAATTTTGGAATTGTCTGGACTTTCATTGCACATTCTAGAACGATCATACAAAGACTTTACAACCCATAGCAATTTTAATTTAATTTTTTACAATAAATTATAATGGGTAGGGAGTCAAATTTTAATTTTCACTTGAAAGATGTCTCATAAAAATTTATTTTAGTTTTTCATCTATTTTAAAGATGGTTTAAAAATGTTCCTATTCCCAGTTTTGATGCGTTTTTTTTAGTTTTGATGCTGGGCAATCTCGCATCATTCGGTAAAGGGACACTTCGTGACCAAACCACTTCGCGACCCATTCGCGAAGTGACCGTCCCATTTCGCGACCATTTTAGAAACCGGGTCGCGAAGTGGTTTGGTCGCAAGGTGGGTAGCGTTCATTTAGGATATTGAATTAATTAACTTTTTAATAATCTAATATGTTTTAATATTTAATCAATTTGGTACAGGTATAAGGTATGATTGATGTTTTATATTTGGAAATTTTCTTTTATTTCAATTTGTCCTTTATAATTCTGTAAAATAGATCCTTTACAATTTGGTTCGCGGCGGACATGTGGTGGAATTTATATAGTTTATTTTAGGGTGCCACGGAACCGGGACCGAGACCGGGACCAGTCCGGGACTCCCGGTCACCCCGGGACCAGAGTCCCGGTCCCGGTCCTGGTTTTTAAAAACCAGGATTTCCCGGTTCCGGTTTTTGAGGCCGGGACTGAAAATACACCCCTAAGAATGGCATTTTTGGTGAAAATGCACCCTTAAGAATGGCATTTTTGGTGAAAATGAACCACTAAGAATGGCATTTTTGCCAAAAATTTTAACAAAATATGAGGTTAAATTGGTGAAAATTCCTTAACAAACTTGATTTTTTCCGTCCTAAAATGCAAAATTTTCCTGCCCCCTCCAATTATTATCAATTTGATATTCTTTCTACATACTTTTTATATATACCTATCTCCTTATCGTTCGCTTCTTCTTCTCTCTTTAATTTTTTTAAATAAAAGAAAATTATGCGTATTTTTTAGATATATAATGTGTAATTTCTTAATAAACTAAATCTTCTAAGGAATCGAATTTGAAAATTTTCATGGGCGAATAAAAAATTTTATTGCCTTTGGTTTCTTCATAGTCAGATTTTCGTTAGATTTGTTCTGATTTTCGACTCAGTCATTATTTTTTTTCCTGATTTTTGAATTTTCAAAAAAAAAGTGAAAATTCCAATTTTACACTGAATTTTTTCAAACTAAAAAATTGGTATAATTTTCTACATTATTTTTAAAATTTATTTGTTTTAAAAAAATTGTTAAAAAATTTGAATTTTTTAAATTTTTGGACTAAAGGCTGGTCCCGGTCAGTCCCGGTCCCGGTCCCGGTCCCGGTCTCGGTCCCGGTCTCGGTCCCGGTTAAAAATCTAGTCCCGGTCCCGATCCCGGTTTTCCTGGTCCCGGTCAGTCCCGGTCCCGGTTTTTGTCAAAAGTCCCGGTTCCGTGGCACCCTAGTTTGCATAATTTAGCAATAACTAACAAGTAAGTTTTAACCATAATAATGATTTAAAATAAAATATTATCCAGAATAAGACTAGAAGCTCTAAACAAAAATAAACATAAGATTTAATTTACTTTCTATAATTTGAAAAAATGAATAGTTTAGTTAAATGATAAAAATGATTAGTAAAATGAAGTTTTTATTGGACAGGGTCAACATCCTAATAAGGGCTATGGGTGATTTTTCCTCGACATCGATAATCCTGACCTGGCTAACTGAAAAATATATTTGCCTAATAGGGACAAAACAATCGCAATCGGAGGGAATCGCAAGAGCGGCTAGGCCTGGGGCTCCGGACTTTCCGACGGCTATATCATCAATATATAAATTGACGAGGGCACCTGGTAGTTCAACAAACCCCTTGGACAGCCTCAATATCCGCATCTATCTCTATGTCACCACAGTAATTTATATTTAATATAATTAAAAACTTAGACTTTGCCAGATCGCCCCTCCCCCAAATTTGATGGGTACAATGATGAAAAACTAGGGTAGCGCGGGATCGGGATCTCGGCCAGGAACCCGAAGTTTCGGGATCGGGATTTTTAATCCCGATCCCGAAATTGCCGATCCCGGTCCCGAAGCCATTTGAGGGAGGGAGCGACTTTTTTCATATTTTCAAACAATAAAATTAACTCAACAATTAAAAGGATATTCCACAACTTAAATCAAAGGTTTAAAAATTTGCATAATGATAAAAATGGTCAAAACAATAAATAAATTTTGGTTACCTTCCATCACTTGTCAAGAGATTAATCTGTAATTTAGCTTTTCGCTCAAAGACAATTTCATTCTTTTTTAAATTGATTACATTTGAACGAAATTTTTGTTGATTTTTGACATTTCGAAGGCATTTGATTGATATTTGATGGTATGAGAATTTTTGATATTAAAAAAACCAAAAAATATTTAAAAAAAAACACCCCAGCACCTACCGGTTCCGGTTTTCAAACCGGTCGGAACCGGAACCAAATATACACCCCGTACGAGATCTCATGTCAGTCGAAAATTTTAGTAAATTATAATTAATTAATGGATAATGAATTCTATACTGAATTTAATCCCATTTATGCTGAATTTAGCTTTTATAATTTGTGATCAACCCATTAACAATTTATCCAAATTTGCTTTAATGACCAATATTTTATCCATCTCACTTTTGAAAAAAATAACACATTTGCATTTTTGCAGAAACCGGAAAAGGATCAAACAGCGAGTGGACCGCAACCCCGGGTTTCCATGAGACGAGTCGCGCGCGAGACCGGAATCAAAAGAGAATCCGTTCGACTAATGGCCAAAATATTTAATATTAAATGTGTGCAAGGACTTTTTGGTCACCCTGTATATATTATACCTATTAAAAAACAAAATTATATATATTTAAAAAGTTTAAAATTTATTTTTAAATTTTGAGCAGCAGCTTTTTGATAGCAGAAAAACATATTTAAAAACTTCTCTTATAAGAGCATCAAGATTAAAAAATACGAAATTCAATTTAAAGATTATATGATATTTTTAATATTATTTTGATTATTAGTAAAAAACAAACTTCCAGTTAACAACATAATGGATGAGAGTATTGACACTCCTAAGATGATCGACATTTATATATTTTCAAATATTTTTTTATTTGTGATTGTTATGCATCCATTTATATGTAAATAATGAAAATGGTCATTCTTAATCATTAGCATGCAATGTATTAAAGAAGAAGAAGAAAATTACAAATTAGCCAAAAATGATCGATCATTAAACTTGGATATGTTAATTGACAATGCGAAAATATGGTGAGTGTTTAAGGCTTCATTATAGCTTTTTTTATAAAAATTTAATAGATTGTACATTATGAATATTAATAAAAATTGGCCTACTTATACGTTCTAATTAAAAATATTTTTAATTCAATAAATTTCAATCGATACACGCCATTTTTTCATTTTTAACTGTATCGGTAAATTGCAACCTGCTTATGACGTCTATTGTCAGAAGAGAATCTATCCATGATATTTTGCAGAAAATCACATTTTTTCAATTAAAAGCCAATTTCCTCGTTGCATTAGTGGTATTATCTGAAATAGCAAATTTTTTTATAGCTTTTATAATACCAGTTACATATTTTATTGGAATGTGACTTAAGATGCCCTAGAGCTATAAAGGATGTTAGACAGCTGAGAAGATCAAATATTTAAATCGATTTGGAAAAAACAATGTTAAAATTTTCCCTATTTAATGTCTAATTGTTATCATAGAAATTTCCATTTATATGTGTGGACAAAATTTTAGGTTAAATTTTTTTGGTTGCCATATACGGCTATAAATTAAAAACATTCTACAATACCGTATTTCCTTATTAATTCCCCTCCCTGAATTACCTAGTCCCCTTCCTGTAATAGACTCCCCTCTAAAGAGGGATGAAATTGCAAAATGGTCAAAAATATAGGGACTAACCATAGCTTCCCATAAAAATTTGTTATGATCATTGGTAAAAATAATAGTAAAGAACAATACAAATTAAATAATATAATTATCAACTAGTTGAATCAATAAGAGATTTAGTAATAATAATGTATGACAAACTAACTTTTTCAGAACATTTTACAAAAATAACTAATAAGTCAGCATTTCTTGGAATGCGGACTTTATTCAAAATTCTTAAAGCTAGACGCATAAAAACTTGATGCAGAATATATGTAACATATGTTCGCTCGTTACTTGAGCTTGAATTTTGGAATCCTAAATATCAAAAAAAAAAGATTAGAAAAGTGACAAAAATACTTTACTGAAAAAGCGTTTAAAAAAGGTCGGCTACCTTAGGCTCCATACACAAAAAGACTAGAAATTTTCGAGCTAACTACATTAGAAGAACGTAGGAAGATCTTTGATCTTGTACTAGCCCACCAAATAGATGGATATTCTGACTTAAATCTCAACCTATATGCTAGGTTAGGCAAAGGAACAATGAATCTTCGTAGAAAAAATATATAAACATTTCAGAACAAATAGGTTAACATTTTTTGCGGTGGACGTTAGTAAAATTTGTATTAAATTTTTATCGTATTTATTTATCATCTATTTATTTTGATTTTCTATGGGTCGCGCAATGATGAAATTTTGCTTTTTTGGGAAATACTTTAATTTAAGTTTTTTTTTTAAATAATAGATTAACGCTACCCACTTCGCGACCAAACCACTCCACGACCCGGTCGCGAAGTGACCGTCCCACTTCCTGACCATCAATAGTTGGTTGCGAAGTGTCCCCTGGGACAGTTCCCGACCGCCCCCGTGTATCCTTTCATTTTTAACTTTTTTCTATTTTTTAAAGCAAATTTCAAAATTAAGTAGATAGCTACACTATAATAACTTTCATTAGTTTTTTATTAAAAAAAAGAAATTTAAATATTTCACAGAATTCTCAATTAACCCAAAAAAATCAGAGAATTCATGTAAATTTCGCCCAAAAAACTATCCAATCATAGATATATACCGTTATTCCTTTAATTTAAGCCCCGGGGCTTAAATTTTTCAACCACTGATGAGAGGGAGCTTAATTGGAGGGAGCTTCGAATGGTAGGGGGCTTAAATTTTTCAAACTCCTTCCAGGAAGAGGAAATTGTACGAAAAATTCAACTTACTTGAGTTTATATATTAAATAATATAATTAAAAAAGAGATTTTTAAAACTTTAAGCTAAAAATATAGAAATTTATATAATTTTGATGAATACCTCTTGAAATTATTTTGGTGGTACACGCAGCGAAAAATGCGGTGAAAACGCCAAGGAGAAGCCAAAACCAGCGAAAAAATGGAGTAGGGAATCCTAAGAAAGAAGCGCAAAGCCAAAAGATGCCAAAAACGATGGAGCCGCCAAGAAGCTAAAAATAAATAAATGAAGAAGTCAAAAAGGCAGCACAAACCATAGAATATCCAAAAATCTCGACTCCGATAATGAGGAGCTAAATCAGAGAAAAGGGAGAATGAAATTTAGTGATATAAGAGTAGTA
>LDKF01005022.1:0-13640 GCA_001026735.1 Rotylenchulus reniformis | reverse complement strand
CTAAAAATAATATTCTAAAAGTATTTAACAATAGAACTAATAAGAAATAATATTACAGGGCCATGAATTACGGGGGAATTGGCTATCTAATAGGCCACGAGTTCACTCATGGATTTGACGATGAAGTTGGGTCCAAAAATGATGAACAAGGAAATGAAAGATGTTGGTGGGAACAAATGACAAAGGCCAATTTCGCCAAGCAAAAGGTTTCTAAAGCATCTAATCATCTTTATGTTCTTGTATCGGTCATCATTAGTGCTCGGAAAAATAAAACAATAATTCAATTCAAAATTGTGAAAATACCGACTTAAAATTTTCAAATTAGATGCGAATCAATGTAATAGTTGAAAATTCAAATAAAGATCAAGGCTTTACATGGAGAAAACTGGCCAAAATGATTAAATCAAAATTGCCAAATTTGGTATAAAAAAGGAGTTTCCTCCAAATAATTATTTCATTTATATTCTAAATAAGAAAAAATTTATCGGAAAGAAAATTGAAAAATTTTTGACCAAAAATGTTGTGAAAAAAAAACAAAAAATGGAATTTACAAAAAAAAAATTTTTGTAAAAATGAATGTTGAGAAATTTTTTTGTTGAAAAAAATAAAATTTTAAAAATTGAAATATTTGTTAAAAATTTATTAATTTATTATATTTTTGCTTCGAATTTCCAAAAATGGCAAAATACCGATTAAAAATACCAACATATGATGAAAATACCTACAATACCGAAATACTGGCATAAAGTCCAAAATACAGAAAATATCGAAATACCGCCAACCGGTTATGTTTTTACATTCAAATCAAACTAAAAATGCTTTTTATTTGATTCCCATACCATTCTGAGCCTTCGCAAAAATACCAATTTCGGGATTTTCCGAGCTTTTAAGTCATCATTAATGATAACAAATAGGCAAAGTCAAATTCAAAAAGGTATAATTAAAAATTTTCAACTGTTAAATAATTCTTCAACATCATGATCCTCTCCTTTTTGACATATTGAATTAATTACCAAAGTTCAATTTTTAAATATACAACAACTAATAACTCCTAATTAACAATGAAATAATTGTTTTAAATTCAATCGAAATACATATAAAACTTATAATGAATTTAAACAACCAAAAAAGGGGAAAGATCGAAGTTAAGACAAATTAAAATAATTATTAACTAATAGAAATGGGAGAGATCCTTTTAGCAATGTTTGATAGACCAATATTCTGGCTACCGGATGCCGGAATTGAATATGACTGTGAATGGCACTAAAACTGAGAGTGAAAACATCGCGGACAACGGGGGCATTAAGGAAGCATATTTGGTAAATTGATTTTAGCTAAAATCACACGTCATTTCCCCCGAAAGCGGCAATGGGAAATTACAACTTTTTTTGAAGCTACTAGAAATTTCCAGCGATAAAATTTTTATGCTCTTTCTTTTGGTTTTTAGATTTTTTGACTTGGAATTTTCAAGAAATACATGTTTTTCAAAGCTTTAGAAATAGGAAAATTTTCAGAAAATTAATATATGTAGTCTAAAGAAAAGCATAAAATTCTGCATAAACATAAATATTCGCTGGAAGTTCTGGCCTACCAAGTTTCCAAAAATTTTTTGATCATTTCTCATTGGCAATTTTGGAGAAAATGACTCAGCAGACTGTCTTCACACGTAGGGCTTCCTAAGATTTTACGCGAGGATTATTTGGTTGTCGGGGCACCCATTCCATTATTTATAACATTGCTAACCTCAGCATTATCATATTTATATTATGTATTTATGCCATAAGGGTTCATTTATTTGGTGCATTATGCAGTTTTGCACACTCTAAAGCATTTATTGTTGATTATTTTTGCCATATTTTAGTGATAACAATTTCCGTTTGAAAGGATTGTTCTGATTCTATTAAATTCAAAAAAATATTTTTCTTCTATAACTACAATCATTACAATGCTTAAAATTAATAGTATAAATCGTTTCTTAATCCAAAAATTATTATAGTTATCCCTTATAATAGATTAAAAGTTCAATATTCCAGGCATACCAAGCTTATTTGAAGAAGCTGGGCCACGAGGAAATGCGAGTTCAGGGCTTTGAACAGTATGTTTTGGTTGGAAATATGAATAATAAAATAATAAAAAATCGAAAAATAAACCAATTTAGATTTACCAACGAACAGCTTTTTTTCATAAGCAGTGGGTTAATCTGGTGTGGAACGCAGACGGATGAAGTGGTAAAAAGAATAAAATTCTATGTAGTATGTACATCACTCATTAGCCAATATATCCACGAGGGGATTCATTTCAAAAGATAAATTCAATTATTTATTATATTTTTTACTAGGGCTATAAGGGGGCTGCGCCGGAGAGGATTGCCTGACATAAGAGAATAATTTGTAGGGTACATTTTGTGGAGATAGCCGTTGGGGAGGGCCACACAGCGCCCGGGTAAGCCACAGGTGGTCATGTTGGGTACATTACTATAAGGATACATGAGCGTGTATACACGGGTGCGGTTCGTAAGGCTGTCTCTAGCCTGTATAACTCTGCGTGAATACCCATTGGCACGGATAAACATTGGCGCGGATAACCATTGGCGCGAAATTGAGAGGGCTGCGCAGATATCCATCGGCACGGATATTGAGAGGGCTTCGCGGATACCCATTGGCGTGGGTACACATTGCCACTGATATTGAGAGGGCTGCGCGGGTACTAAATGGCGCGGACAGATGAGCCTTGCGAGGGCTACGCACATGTTGAAAGCTTGAAAGAGAAGCCTTGTGAGGGCTTCACATATACCTATAGTGGAAAAACGGAACGTTCGATGTTTCATTCTCGTTCAGGCATTTCGTAGTATGAAAAAGTAAAAAATGGACGTTAAATTCGGATTCTACGCCCTCGAAAACCCCCGGAACATCAAGAACAACGTTTTTCAGCAAGTTGAAATTTTTCCGGAAACCCCTTCCGGAAGCCATTTCCGGACATTCCGGAACCACAAAACTTTAAAAATATTTTTCTCATGATTCCGGTGATTTTAGACACCTTTCTGCGCCTTTAGTTCATTTAAAAGCGCGACTTGAAATTCCTTCCGGATGCGCAATCGGAAGGTGCGCAACTGGTGGTTCCGGAACGAAATCCGGAAATCGGCTAAAGCAGTTAGCCTCTATAGCATGTACTAACTTTATCTATAAAATTTCAGCCCGATCGCCCCAGCATTAAGGATAGTTTTTGCCCAAATTAAAATTATTAACTTTTCCGGAAAAATGCTTCCGGAACGGGCCTTGCGCGGCCGACGATCGAAAAATTTCCGCGGACAACCTTTCGTCCCAGACTGTGCAAGACAAGTTTGCTTATTATATCGAAGCTCTAAACCCAGTATTTAGGCACTGGACCCCTGCTGCCCCCAGCAGACCCCAAAAAGCATAAATTCCGGTTTCCCGGAAAAAGTTCACCAAACACCCCTATATGCCTCAGGTTCAATCGACGTCAAATTAGTTCATATTCATTCGCCGGATAGGTCGCGAGGCAAAAAAACCGTCAAAATCAGTGGAGCCATTTCAAAAAAGATGGGCACCCCCCAATTTTTATTTATTATATTTTTTATTTTCCAAAAATAAGGTCAAAGTTGGATGGATCCTTTTCCAAAGCTGTAGTTGCTAATTTGAAAATCATAATCCACAATATTTTCAGCTCAAATTGCAACTTGCACGAGACAATCACTCTCAGTATCGCTATCGTGTGAATGGGCCTTTGCCGAATTTGCCCGAATTTGCAGCGGCATTTAATTGTCCCCAAGGATCAGCGATGAATCCGAAGAAAAAATGCCGTGTTTGGTGAAAGTTTTAAAAGGGAGAAGAAGGACTTGAAATCAACGAATATGTGACAAGATCAATGCATATTAAACCAATTTGAAAACAACACCCTTTAGATTCACTTGTTAGTTATTACAGGGTACCCTAAAACCTGTATTAGAATACCTCCCTACTTTTAGAACACCCCCCTCAAATAGACCACCCCTCTGCAGATATAATGAAAAATATAACACCCCCCCTGCATTTGAACACCTAGTTGTTCAAAATTAAAAAAAAGTTCGTGAAGACTGATAGCAAATTCCAAAGTTATGATTTTTTAATGCCTCTATTAAGAGGGTCGCGAACTCTGTTACATCCTAATATCATTGTTCGAATATTTAAATTTTAGATTTTAGTATGTCGAGCTATTTTTTTATAATTGGCTTAACACGCATTAATTTTTTATTTGCTTTGTCACATTTTGTATTGTTGAGAGAAAGATTATATTCCGTACGGTTCCTTTGTAATTAAGGTTGCAGGAATCCCCGCGGGGACGGGGGGACTGGCGACACTCGCGGGGATGGGGACGGGGACAGATTTTCGCTGGTTCCCCGCGGGGACAAGAAATTTTTCTAAGCTTTTAATAATTGAAAAAAAAATTCGAAAATTTTTTTTCTATCAAAGAAAATTCATCTTAAATCAATTAAAAATTTTTTAAAAATTATTTTTAAGACAATTTTAAAATTTTTCTAGAAATCGAGAACTATGAAAAAAATTTTCCAGTTCTTCTTTGGTCTATAAAAAATTTAAAAATTTTCAAAATCAAAAATTTTAAAAAATATAGAAATTTTTCAAAAATCGGAGGCTTTTAATAATTTTGGATTTTTTTCAAAAATTTCAAGGACTAAATTTTTTTGAAAATGTTCTTATTTAAGCTAACATATAGAGCAAGGTCGGATGTAGATTTCGGCTTGGTATTGGTACCAATGTCAATGGGCTTGGAGGGGGTCTGCTTGTTGAGGGAAATTTCGGAAAGTTCATTTTAGTGGGTTCCTAAGGGGTAATAAAAAGTAAAAAGAGATTTTTCCTTCGTTAAAATGAAATTTAAATAGGTAAAAACCCCCAAGCCGCCAATGCTATCCCTGGCGGCCTTCTTTAAAAACTCTAAACTCTGGTTAAAGAATTCTTTTTAAAAGCTAAAAAAGAGGAAAAAGAGGAGGCACTCTCGACTCTCTTAAAAATTTATATTTTGAAGGCTTGGGGGGTACGTACCACCTCGTACCTACCCTCCCAGATCTGCCCCTGATATAGGGCTATCTATATCAAACGGTCTGGGGCTACCCGAATAACAAAGAGAACTCAAATATAGGGACCAAAACGTAGGGACTCATCTCAAGTATATTAGGTAGATTGTCGGCGCCCCCGATAGGGGCCGCCGGAGAAAAATTCTGAATTTTTTCGAACATTTCTTATGAAAAATTACTTTAGGAAAATTTATTTTTCCGTCATTTTTCCCCACTATCTCCTAAAAAATAATTAATTTTGGCCGATTTCTTCATTCTTAGGGAGTGAGTGCATTTTGTCCCCGTGTCCCCGCGGGGACAAGGCCCTCGGGGACGGGGACTGGCAACCCTCGCGGGGACCCCGCGGTAACCCTATTTGTAATTGATAGTTTAATGTGTTTAGTTTAGAGACAGGGGTACTTGTCGGGTTTGTAGGCTCCCTGACCCCCCTCCCCAAATGTTGAAAAATTTTTCATTTTATTGAAAAAATTAACTTCTCTGGGGTAATTTTTGACATTGAAAACAATTCTGACGTATTTTGACGCAATGAGTTATGACGTCATATTTTGACACTGACGTCAATTTTTTTTTTGAAAAACACTCAAAAACGACTTTTCTGGGTAGTTTTTAAAGCTGAATCCAATTCTGACGTCCATTCTACCGTTATGAGTAGGGCTGCTCAAAACTTTTGGTTTTGAGTTTTGAGTCGAGAAAAGTTTGGGGTTTTTTGGGTTTTGGTTTTGAGTTTTGGTTTTGGGTTTTAGGTTTTGGAAAACCAAAACTTTTTGCATTGGATAAAATGGCTCCTCCAGAAAATAATTGGAACATTAGATGTAATATTCAAATATTTACAGTAAACATAATGCCAAATCATCTTCCTTTCTCTTTCTCTATCTATAGCCCTTTAATCTTCAGATGTCTAACAAAACAACAATAATTTTTCTTTTTTCTTTTAAATGCAAATAATTCGATTAAGAAAAAATCGAAAAAATTGACAAAATTCTTTAAGAAAAATGTCCGAATTTTCCAAATTTTCTCCGGCACCCCTTATCAGGGCCGCCGGCACCCTCGACACATTAGGATTGCTTCATATAAACACAAAAATTGACCAATTTTCTTAAGCAAAAAGGCCTAAAATTCCGCAATTTTCTTCGTCGGCCCCAATCAGGGCCACCGAAAACCCCCCTTTCCAAAAAGCGCCCCCCTACAAACCCGATTTCTAGCAACGGGCCTATCTCATAGGTCATTAAATCAACGAAAACTTTGAACGAAAATGGAGAACATACTGGCGAAAGCATTAATAATTGTATGGTAAATATTTTTCAGCTTTTTGGAATTATTGAAATCAATTTGAAATCAAAAATTTAAAAAAAAATTTTACTAGGAAAAATGTGAAAGTTTTGAGTTTTGGATTTTGAGTTATGATGTTTTTGGTTTTGGTACCCAGTTTTGGTTTTGGGCTCAAGTTTTGGTTTTGGTTTTGAGTTTTGGAAAATTTCAGGTTTTGAGCAGCCCTAGTAATGAGTCATCCCGGTTATAAACAATGAATTCAGCGTCAAAATTACCAAGACAAGTATTTTTAGATGATTTTTCAAATAAAATTTTTTGTTGCTGAATGAAACTTTAAAAATTTAGAAAAATATTCAAATTACATTGAAAACATTTATTATTATTATTTTTTGTGTTCTAATTCCGGAGAAAAAAACCTTTAAATAATTATCCGACGCATAATACATTTCATTTTCTCCTGCCCTCAGGCAGACCATGATTAAAACAAAAAAGACCAACCATAACACACAGTCCAAGGTTTTTCAACCGGTGTCCATAAAGTCAAAAGGAAAACAATATGGCGAGTGATTTTCTCTTCTATTTTATATTGTCTTTTCACAGCGAGGAAAAAAAGAAAAGTGAGAGATAACATTGACAGACACTGTAAATTCGGTCAGAGAAGATTCATATGGACACCGATAAAAATAGCTCGATCTGCCGTAACTAAATCAGATGAAAATTTTAGGAAATTAGGATTAGGAAAGAGGACCATAATAAAGTATTCGAGCAAAATTTGCTAAATCCGAAGGGAGAATAAAGCACAGAACTCGTATGTCGCATGAAATATAATAAGGTGGAACATAAAGAAAAAAATAAAGCTTTGTCTTGATAGGGAAAAACAAATTTAACAAATATAATTGAATTATGAGCAATTCTAGTCCCTAAATTACATAATTCATCCATTAGGTTTCAAAATATATAAATTCGCATTCTTATAGTCCAATATAACGATCTTAGAAAAACATCAAAAATTATACAGAAATATGATAGATTAGGAATTTATTTAAAAAGTAAATCATCTTCGATATCAAAGAATGAATAAGCCTGAAAAGATTTTGTATTTATTAGAGGCTTTAAAATAGTAATTTACATAAAAAAAAAGAAAAACAAAGATTAGGCCTAATTTGAGTTTTATAAATACATTTGGTCAATCTTGCTCTAATAGTATAATAAAGTGTATATTAAATATTTAGGTATGCCTACTTTGTAGCATATCATAAATTTTACTTACATACCATGAGTTTATATTTTGCTTTCATTTTTCTGATGCCCGCAGGCAACTTGGAATTCTAGGTGCATGTAAAATACAAGCCAGAAGAATCCGGAAATCTGGTGTTGTTGAGGCTGGACTGTTTCGAAGCGATTGTCTGATTGGAATGGGCATGCCACTCCACCTAAACCTTATTAAAAATGACCGTTGTTCATTCCCCATGATGAGGATGGCATTGACCAGGCGCCACATCATGCGGAGAGCAGTGTGAGATTGCTCCCGGTTCCGGGTTGACAGCGAAGTGCTGTCGGCTTCGGCCTCGTCCTCCTGGTGCACAAGAATGATGAGCACCCCGCGCACTGGCAATTTGAAGTGCGTCTGGGTCAGCTTGTTGACAGCTTGGCCCGTTTGTCAGCTTGGCCCGCTCAGAATCAGCCCGTCCAGCTCTCAGCCGCTTCTGATGGGGAGCAAAGAATCCAGCCTCAACCAACCTGACGACTGCCTGGCAATTCTCCTCAGTCAACTGGACTACGTAGTCCATTTCACTTACAGACAGATGGACTACGTTGTCCATATCACTGGTGAACAAGTGGACTACGTCGTCCAACTTACTGGAGAACAAGTGCACCAGGAGGACAAAATACAGAAAATCCTTACAAGATAGTTTTTTCAAAGGGGAATATCCGGATTCCCCTGACGCCTACTTTAACTAATTTTGGTACATAGTTTTAAGGCCAAATATGGGCGTAGTGACAACTCGACTACGGACAGCCCGACTACTATGCAATCTTTTGTTGTCCCGACACCCAAATATGTATGAAAAATATGCTAATAAAATTTTTGAAGCATTTCGAGTTTTTTTGTAAAGAAATTTTCCTTCTTTCTTATTTTCCTCCTCCTTTTTGTTAAGAAATAGATAGATAGAGATAAATGATATTGATATGTATTGTTTTTCTCCTGCCCTCAGGCAGACTCTTAAATGGAAAAAACCGATTGAGCTGCACTAAACCAATGTTTTTGGCCATAATTATAATAAATTTTCCAATTTTAGCCATTTTGAGAAAAGAGAATAGTAGCATTTACCGTTTTAATCAAACTAATGATTACACAAACTTAGCCTAAATTAATGCATTGTTTATTTTCCATTTTCATTTTTCTCCTGTCCGCGGGCAGACCCTGGACGGCAAAAATAAAATTTGAGCCGTAAAAAGTTAAATTAACCTACAGAACGCCAAGTGCGCCAATTATTTAAAACTGAAAACTGATGCATTAACGACCAATTCTATTGAAAACAACTGCGAAAGTCTTACAACAGGCTTATTTACTCGCAGATCCTACAATTTTAATTTAGCCTATAAAATTTAAATTATGCTCTGTGAATAATGCTAGTCAAATAGAATGTCGTGAAATACCATATAAATTGAGATAATACCGGCGCAAATTTTAACTTTGTAATCGTAATGATAGTTAGAGAAAAAGGAGAGAGAGAGAGAGTGGGAGAGTGGCAAGAAGGAGGAAGAGAAAGAATGGAGAAGGTATTAGCCTTTTTTATTATGATGGTTAGAGAATATGTAGTAATGATTAGAGAACGAGAAAAAAGCATTTTTGCGCTCGAATATTTTCGTTTTTACTGTCAATGAGACCTTGCTTGATACCAAAAATGGATTCTCTTCGAAAAACAAAAAAATATAAATGTTCATAAAAATTTTTTTGAATAAAATTGGACATAATTTTATACTCTTAATCATTTTCCCTAAATAAAGTTTTAGCTTAAAAGTAAAAATTGGATTTTTATACATCTTGATATTCTTAATAAATTGAGGTATTCTGAGTATATTCGGTCAATCTAAGAGCATAGTAAATCCACTGCCCTATAAGCTAATAACTTTTCATCAAATTCATTTTCATTTATCTCCTGCCCTCAGGCAGACCCTTCACAATCCGCGATGATGGGTGGGGAGATCGAACAGTAAATGACATTTGGTTATGGATGAATTAGATGAGTCAAATAAAGGGCTGGTTTTAGTATATTTAGCATGAAACTTTTTAGTCCGACTGATTATCGAAGCAATTGTTTTTAAATGCAATTTTAGCGATGTTTCTCTTTTCTCTGCTCACATGAAAATATAGGGACATGTTAAAAACATCTTTGAGTCACCGCAGTTCGATATCAAGAAAAAAACTCAAAGCTAGAATTGATCAATTTCCCCTTTACTTGAAATAGAATGTAAAAAAAAACAAATAAAAAACTCTCAAGCAGACTCGGAAGTTGGGTTCGGTTTCAAAATAATACATTTCAAAACCAAAATGTAAACTATCTAAAAACATGACAAAATCCGGCAAAATGATACTATTTACAATCAATCTTAATAATAAAAAATAAATCTACGCGATTTATAACCGCGACCAGAATCGTGTTTAGTAGAGAAAATAATCAATACTTATTTATACTTACTATCGATATTAAAATTGGTTTTTCATCAGAACTGACATAGCTATGTCGAGTGAGATTGGATTTTGAGAATTTGGAGCCATTTCTTAAACAAATTAATTATTCTTATTTGAAAAATTTTGTGAAAAGAAGACGCTATAAAGCTGCAAATATGCCGTGCTGATGAGATGAATCGGGCATGTAAAAAAAATACTGGCGGAAATCGCAAAATAGCCACTTTAAATTCCGGCATATATCATACTGGCCTAAAAATCAATATACCGAAAAACAGAAGTACCGGCGAAAAAGTTGTTTTTTGGACTGAATCAATGTAAAAATTTTATTCGATTTTCATGCTATTCTGAGCTTAAGGACACAGAACTTGTTTTTGCTTAATTTTGTAAAAAAATGTCCTTTTACTTAATTTTACTCTCAAAATTACAAAAAGCAAAAACTAAAAATTTGCCAACATCAAAACAAAGCTCAAAAACGATAAATTAAAAAAGTGGCATTTAGAATTAATAACTCATTCATTTTTTTCCTGCCCGCAGGCAGACCTAGGAATTGAAAGGCCAATCACCAAATGCTAGAAGATCGGCACCAGGGCTGTACGAAATTACGGATTACGTTTTGAAGAAATAACGGTTTTTGGTGCAGATCAATTTACAAGCTACGGATTTTACGAACAAAAAAATCCGTTAAAAATCCTTTAATCTTAAAAAACTTCCTAATACTGAGAAATTTTAAAAGTTTACTATGTCGCGGAATTTTGAAAATTCAATCTTTTTAAGATAAGTTAGATTAGTTTTTGTGATATTTTTGAGCAATTTTTTTGAGAAGAGCATAGGGAGCATCAGAAAATTTTGAACAAATTAATTTCGATTTTTCTTGGATCTTCTACTTGTTTACTTCAAATGGCATCATTAGGACCATCACAAATATGGTTAAAAATCGCAAAATATGGCCATAAAATATGGATCAAAAAAGGTCAAATAAAAAGATGAAAAAAATTTTTCCTTAAATATGGACAAAAAATGGTAAATATATATTGATGAACTTTGGCAACATATATTTAACAAAAATGCCTCAAAAATTAAAGGTTCAAACCCGAAAAAACGGATTTCCATGCGGAAATAATATCACAAAAATTTTGTTTTCAATAAGATCTAAAATCTGAATTTTTCTAGCTTTTTGATATGGTAACTCGATTTTAGGATTTTACAAAAATTACGATTTGCGAATTTAAATAAAAATACGGTTGCTTGCAACTGAACACCTTCGCTCTCATGTCCATTGTATCTAAAAAAGGACAACCTATATAAAAAATGAATCATTGATATAAATCGCCTTTAAAAAATGTATTTGTTCGTTTTTCTCCTGCCCTCGGGCAGACATCGTCTTCTTTCCCTCTAAAAAGCATTAGGGTCGCTTTTTCTATGCGCAAAAATCCCCAAATATGCACATAAAAGTGCCAAAATATGCGCTAAATATGCTGAAAAATGTCAGAATATGCTTAAAATATGCGCAAATTTTGCAAAATAAGACCAAAAAATGCAAATATTAAAAAAAAACTAATTTTAACTATTTAAATTGGTTATTTACATATTTAACGCATTTTGCAGACAAAAAAATAAAGTTCAGGGAAAAAAATCAATTTTCCCCAAAAATTGATAAAAATGCATTTTTTTATGCATAAAATATGCGCAATTTTGTTGGGAGAGAAAATGACCTAAGTTTCAAATAAAAGTGGCAAGTCAAAAATATGCGGAATATGCGCGAAAAAAGGCGAAACGTGCAAAAAATCGAGAATATGCAAAAATATGAAGTTAGAAATCCATGCTAGTGCGTTCAAACCACGCTAAAAATGTGTTTTATCATTTTCAGGGTGTTCTGAGCCAGCAAAAAAAATGCATTTGCATATTTTGATTCCTACTCATAAAATGCAAAATCTTAAAAGATAAAATCTTAAATCATAACCTTAGGATAGCTTTAAAAATTGCACAGAAAAAAGTAGGGTGCACAGGTCCACAATTCATTTCTAAATGACATTTAGGCAAAATTTAAACAACCAAAAAAATCCAAAATAATATTTTATTAATCATCTCTTCCTAAATCTTTTGCAACATTTAAAGGCTCTTTTTTGGAGAGAAAATAAATTAAAAAAACTTCCAGTGGATATAGCCAAACAAAATTTCAGCCGAGTGTGGCTCCGAAGAAAAATTTTTAAGAAAAAAATTGGTTAAATTTTGCGGTTTATAGGGAATTTTCACTGTATTAAGGGGGACGTCGGCGGCCGCCAGAGAAAATGTTGAATTTTGACGATTTTATTACAAAATTTTATTATTTTCCAACTTTTACTCTAAAGATAGGAAAAACAAAAACATGGCAAATTGATAATAAGATCAATTAACAACTAATAATAATAATTCTTTCATTTTTCTCCTGCCCTCGGGCAGACCCATCACTCCAATTTGCTCTCTTTCCTAATTTGTCATTGCTCTTTTCCCTTAAACAAAGTCGATCTTGGTACGATTGAGTGGCGATTATTATCTCCTACTCCTATCCCCCTACAGCTTCCGGTATGGTGAAAGTGGGGGGAAGGAACATAACTGCTCTTTGATCATACAATAATACAGCTGATGGATTTCCGGAAATGTAATGCACATCAGCTGAATGCTGACTAATGGTCAATCTGAAATGGAGCAAAAAGGAAATTCCTATGTATGTATGAATAAAATCTTGTGTGCAATCTTCGTTCTTTGATCCCTAATGGTGAAAAAACTCGAACATAGGGCTAGTGCTCAACCGAATACTATAAGGAATTTGCAATTTTTGAAATTAATTATAATGCAATTTCTCAAAGATTATTAACTTTATTGAAAAAAACTTTTGCTAATTTAGGCATTATTTAACTTCAATTACTAATCATGGTTCGCCATGTTTCTAATAAGTAATAACTATCTTGTCAACACTTGTTTCATTGCTCCTTTCTTAATATAATTTCATTTTTCTCCTGCCCGCAGGCAGACAATACCATTTCTTGGCCTCTTTTCTGATCAGTTTTTCATTTCTTGGCCTCTTTTCTGATCAGTTTCTCTTTTTTGGGCTTCTTTTCTGGGCATTTTCTCATTGTCGGGCCTCTTCTCTGGGCATTTTTTCATTTTTGGGCCTCTTCTCTGGGCATTTTCTCATTCTCGGGCCTCTTTTCTGGGCATTTTCTCATTTTTCGGGCCTCTTTTCTGATCATTTTCTCATCTTTTTTTTGGGCCTCTTCTGATCAGTCCTCATTTTTTCTGGCCTCTTTTCTGATCAGTTTTCATTTTTCTGGGCCTCTTTCTTATAAATTGTCGTCACTTTTATCGCCCTTTATCATCAATTCATGGCCCATTCAGTGCATCAATTCATAGCCCGTTCAGTGCACTCAAATTTCATTTTTCTCCTGCCCTCGGGCAGACGGAGCTCCGCTTTCCCGGCCGAACATTTTTCGCGCGTTTCGTTGTCTTGTCGTCGTCTTGTCGTCGATGGAGCTTTTCCCAAAAATAGGGAACCATCCGGTGCTACCAGTGAGTGATAGGTGCTGGGTCCCCAGAGATGAGATTGGG
>LDKF01005021.1:0-13805 GCA_001026735.1 Rotylenchulus reniformis | reverse complement strand
GCAATATGTTTTCGTCTATTATGTTTTAGAACATTTTCTGTTGCTTTTTCTAAAATTATGTTGATTTACTGTCGATCTTGAATGATATGTTACATATTACAAACCGTAAGCTAAAAAAGACTAGGGTTTGTTTTTTACAAATCTTCTCAAAAGGGGACTTATTTTAGAGAGGATGCGGGAATTTAAGAAAGACCCGCTTTGCAAGTTCCGGCCAAATGTCGGCTGGCGCGTTGTTGGCCATACCTTGGACCAATCCAGCAACGGATGAATTCGGGTAGTGATATTCAGGGCACTGGACACCTTCTGCACAGGTCGAACTTGGGTTGACATGGTGCCAAAGGTGCAGTTGAACACCATGGCTTCCAACTGCTGGTCCATGGGCACACTCAGATTAAAATGTTCGTGGAC
Organism: Rotylenchulus reniformis; assembly: GCA_001026735.1. NCBI lineage: Eukaryota > Metazoa > Nematoda > Chromadorea > Rhabditida > Hoplolaimidae > Rotylenchulus > Rotylenchulus reniformis. Next base: position 13,397 of record LDKF01005021.1, on the reverse strand, counting down.
GGAAGCATAATAGAAGTGGCCGAAAGTGAGGTCGGATGCGACGCTGTGGTTGGTCTAAATAGTCGGAATATCATAAGATATAGTATCAGAGATGAATACCGTACCGCTTACTGCATACCGACAAAAACCACGTTTTGGAATTAATGTTTCTGGGCTTCTACCACAGAAAATCATCAATAGTTTTTTCCAAAAAAAAGAAAATTTATTTACGACATAGCACTTATTTAAATTCAATTATAAGCATTCCTGAACTATGTGCATAACTATCGAATAAACCATAAAGTACTAGTTGGTTTTCGATATTAAACATTTTATTTTAGGGCTTATGAAAATTTTCCCTATGTACATATTCCAATTGTAAAATTTTACCATTATCAACAATCATCATTATGTTGCTTAGACCCTTCCATTTTTCCTGTTCTGATTTTCTTTGTTCTGTTATTAGTTATTACCGGTGCTAGGTCGTTACCACTAAAAACCGCCACGAGGGGCTTTAAAAAAACCGCCACGAGAAATATTCTGGCCTAAAACTTTTTTGTTAAACTTGTTAGACCAAAAGCGTAAAAGGTAAAATTGTTCAGAATTTTATGCTGATTCAAATGGTATTTTATTTTTTCGAAATTCGGCTAAAAAGTTCGAAATATCTCCTAAAAACCGTATTTTTCACTATTTCGGGAAAATTTCGGACTTTTGTAAGAATTTCGGAAAGAAAATTTTTATAGCATTCGAATCAGTATATAATTCTGCACAATTTTGTCTTTTATACTTTTTGTCTAATAAGTCTAACAAAAAAGTTTTAGACCAGACTATAGCTCTTGGCGGGTTTTTAATGTCCCAGCACCGTTATTACCGTTAGAATCTGTCGCACATTCTCAAAATCAGCCTTTGCATTTTTGTTGCTGGAACCAATAAATCCCACGCGAACGAGTAGTTCCGTTTCGTTTTCATTATCCAATTTGAAGGCCTTAATCGGTATCCAATCGGCAAAATGGCAAATTTCGCGCGAAACAAAAGTCTGAAAGTTTTGATTTTATTTTGAATTTTAGCTTTATCCATACAGCTTAATTATAATGAATTCCGGATTATTCAATAGTGTTCATCTAGCTAATTTTTACTAGTTTTACTTTAATAATGTATCCCTTGTTTCTCAATAGCAAATATTCTTTTCACAAAGGACGGTTGTCGTAATAATAATATATGGTTAGCAATATTATTTTAAAAAGTAGTTAAAGCATATTTCTTGCATTTAAACTCTGAACCAAGAAGCATTTACATGCCCGCATAAAGTCCCTACCGGGCTTAAAATTGTTTTTTTACTATATAAGTTGAAATATAAAATAGGTAGGTTATCGATGAGATGCATTCAAAATTTTTTCTGTTGCTTTTGCTAACTAGTACCAAATGCCCTTGTTGAACATACCTTCGACCAATCCAGCAACGGATGAATTCGGGTAGTGATATTCAGGGCACTGGACACCTTCTGCGCAGGTCGAACCTGGGTGGACACTGTGCCAAAGGTGCAGTTGAACACCATGGCTTCCAACTGCTGGTCCATGGGCACACTCAGATTAAAGTTTTCTTGGACAGAAGCATAATAGAAGTGGCCGAAAGTGAGGTCGGATGCGACGCCGTGATACTCCTAAAAAATCGTAAAAGAATCACATAAACTAAAAGTCACAACTTATAGAAAATTGCTTTTTTGGTCTCATACTCTTTTTAACTATAACTATTAGAAGTGTTTTTTATTTGACCCATTTTGTTTTCTGTCCATATAAATTTTTTTTCTCTTTGTAGTCGAAATAAATGTATCCAATTTCTCTATTCTTTCAATTATCATCTTTATGTTCGCTATTTTACGTCCATTTTTCTTGTTTTGATTTTTCTGTCTATTATTACCGTCAGAATTTGTCGCACTTTCTTAAAATCGGCCTCCGCATTTTTGTGGTGGGGACCAATGAATCCCACGCGTACAGTTCCGCCGAATTCGTCGTCTTCCTTTTTGAACGCTCTAATCGGCATCCAATCGGTAAACAGGCAAATTTCGCGCGGAACAAGAGTCTAAAATGTTGATTTTCTAAAGATTTATTTGCATTTTTTGACTCTTCTTTTTTTAGTATTCGTAAAGAATTGCATATAAAATTTGAAAAAAAACATTAAGGATTGCCAGTGACCTCCTAAGAGCCATTGATAACTTTTTTAATTCATTTTGCTTTCTTATGAAATTTAACCATTTTTGATTAACGTTAAGTAGAAACATTTTTATATTAGGTTTGCTGAATGATTGCAATTTAAACATTCTTGAATTTATATGTTTTTTGCGGGAGTAGGAGAATTTTCTCGCCACGAGAGTCTAGTGTTGTTGCATATATGTTGTAGCCGATTCTGAATTTCAGCCTATTCTGAATCTGCGGCCAAACATCCGCTGATCGATCGAGAACCGAACATCAAAAACATTTGTTTGGGGGGTCTACAACATATTCTGAAAATTTCATAAATTTTTGTTCATCCGAACATGGTCAAAACATCATCCGAACATTTTATCGATGTTTTGATGTTCGGATGATGTTTTGACCATGTTCGGATGAACAAGATTTTTTGAAACTTCAGAATATGTTGTAGACCCCCCAAACTAATGTTTTAGACCTTGAGTTGTTGAGTTTCTATGTAAAAGTGTCATGTTTGGCAAATGTTTGGCTCCCAGATTCAGAATCGGCTGAAAATTCAGAATCGGCTACAACATATATAATAATTGGACAACCTTGGACCAATCCAACAGCGGGTGCATCCCGGTGAGGTTCAATCTATTGTAACCCTGCAAAGGCCGAATCCGAGTGGACACAACGCCGAAAGTGCAGTTGAACACCAAGGCTTCCAGCTGCTGGTCCATGGCCTCGCTCAGATTGAAATGGTTTTGGACGGAGGCATAGTAGAGGTCGTCGTCCAATGATAGATCAGAAACAAGTTTGTCCGGCAAATTGGCCTAAAATAGATAAAATCATATATCGCTGCTGTACCGCAATATTTATTATTATTTCATTATCATGCATTTATTATCAATAATGCTTGTATAGAAATTATATAAGAATGAAATGTAACCGGACAAAAACTAATCTTATTGTATTTACTTGTAGAAGAATTCTTACTCAATTAGAGCCTCGTGATTAGTAAAAGTGTTTTCTGATGTATACTATATATACTAGATATTTAGTATACTAGGTATTTAGTTTTTTTTTGTTGGTTTTTATTTGTATTCTAAAACACATTTAACTTGACTTTTGGAATTTGAAAGTTTAAATATTGTTTGTTCTTTTTTCAACATTTAACTTAATACCATCAGTTCTTGTCGAACTTTCTCAAAATGATCATTGTAATTTTTGTTGCTCGGACCAATGAATCCAAAACGGACACTTCCGAATCCCCCCTCTTCCTTCAATTTGAAAAATGCCCTAATCGGCATCCAATCGGCAAAGTGGCAAATATCGCGCGGAACAACAGTCTGAAATTTTTGATGGATTTGATTTTTAGTAATAATTTTCAAGTTTCTATTCCATTTTCCAAAATTCTAATATATTTTCTGCTTTAACACACCGGTGCCATTGTAGAGGTCGTACAGATTTGAAAATTGTCCACAGTTCTCTGCATTCGGTCCAAAAACTGTCAAAATGAAACGAACTTACATTTTTTGTAAGAAATTTTGTTCTTTTTCCGATGCACATTCATTTTAAAATTGTTCATATAAGTGATAATCTTACAAAAACGCGGAGTTGGCATGTGCTGTTAATCTTGGTCCATATGTGCATCTCTTCGCCATCTTCCAACTGCGTTTTCGGCAACATGTCCCATGAGAGTCGAAACAAATGCGGATGGTTCTAAAAAAGTTTTATGGTATTGGCATAATACATTTATTTTTCATCGAAACGACCTAAATAAAAAATAAATTAGTTATAAAATCAAAAAATCATAGTCTACACCATTTCTAACATTCTAATACCATATTTTTGCCCTCACACAAAATTAGATTATCCTAATCCGTATTTGTCCTACCTTGAGCTGATTCCATTGTCCTCCCAACTTCTTCCATTCCGCGTAACTCGCATCGTTGCCGGCCAATGGAATCTTGACAAGGACAGGCTTGTCCTGCCCAGCAACTGGAAAAGCTTTCACTTGGTCTACACAAATGTCTGAAATTTTCAGAATAATCAGTTTATTCTCTCATGATCTATTATATGAATATGGACAGTGTAAAAGAACCTCGATTGTCAAAGTCATCGACCAGAAAAGCAGCCGAATCAGCCTTGTCATGCACTTCATCATTGTGGAGCATCAGCGTGAAGTTGGTAAATGGCAATTTGTAACTGAATAATTATTAAAAGTGATAAGAACTAGAGACCGGACCAAGACAAGATTTTTCAAGATTTTTCAAGAATCTTGATACAAGAATCTTGAAAAATCTTGAACCAAGATCTTGATTGAACCTTTTGTGGTTTTTTCAAGATTTTTCAAGAATCAAGATTTTTCAAGATTCTTGTTCCAAGATCTTGCTTGAATCTTTTGCCTTTTTTCAAGATTTTTCAATATTTTTCAAGAAGCGAATTCAAGTTTGCCACGAAAAATGACTATTTTTATGGTCAATTATTAAAAGTTATGGCCAATAAATAATTTTGGCCAAGTTTAAGTATATTGGCCCTAAATTAAACTCATTTTTAGCTAATATCATTCCCTCTTTTTGATATCAAATTATTTCCCCTAAGTTTGAACCTAAATTATGACGAATAGTCATAATTTAGTAACTCAAAAAATGTAAATTTAATAGTTCTTTATACAATTGAGTGATTTTGAAGAACGAATTATTTAAATAAAAACAATATGGAAATACATTATAGTTAATATAATTATTACTGTACAACTTTTTGAGTTGCATTCACTAACCGTTCACATGATAATTGAAGTTGCTTTTTAGAGCTTGCCAAACTTTTCCAAAACTTTTTTTTTTGAACTTTTTGGGTCAAGATTTTTCAAGATCAAGATTTTTCAAGAATCTTGAAACAAGATCTTGATTGAAACTTTTCTGATTTTTTCAAGATTTTTCAAGAATCAAGATTTTTCAAGAATCTTGGTTCAAGATCTTGCTTGAACGTTTAGTCCGGTCTCTAATAAGAACATCTCATATCCTTTAAAAATTTCAAAAATTATTGAAATTCACCAATCCCCAATTAGTCTACTTGAATCAGGAAAGAATCTTGGAAAAGAATACACGAAATTTCTACATAATCGTCAAGGATCACTGTTGATGAAAATGTTGGAGCTACGATATCCACTCTAAATCAGTTATGGAGACGATTGATAATTAATTTTTTGAAGTGTAATAGATCGAGTTCCAAAGACTAAGCTAACTAATTTTTTATCTTGTAACCCTATACTTCACTGCTAACCTTCCTCCGATGGACATTTCGAAATCCAACTCATCATTGCCCTTGCCATATCCGATCCAGAGTCCATGCCACGGCGTGCTTCCCATTGAACATCCCTCGTTTCCTCGGCATCGCTTTCGGATCCGATCGCACATCTTGGTGATCGGATGATTGGCCACGTTCGGAAGAGACCAATGGGTTGTCGGAATTGAGAGACCGATGCTCTTGCCCGGATCCAACTGACCAGGGTAGCACAACAACACACTAGTAAGAGATTACTGTATTAACTGTATTTCTGAGTTTTATCCCTATATATTTACTTAATTTGTTAAAAAAAAACAAAAAAAATGGCCGAGAAGAAATTTTACTAGAGATGACTATACTTTTCTTTTTATCTTATAGGGTCTTGTCACAGTATCTAAAAAGAAGACAAATATTGGGACCCTATTCATAATTTTTCATTTCATAAAAAAGCGCCATATCATTGCTCAAAAAAGAAAAATTAAATAAACTTAATTAGCCCAGTCGAATAACAGAAATTTTTCTTTTTTTAACCTATTTCCAAAAATAATTTAATTTTTTTTCGAAATTATCGAACAATATATTTTTTTAGATTTTTTGCATATTTTTATCCTTTGAAGTTAAGATTATTAAAGTAGCTAAAAGCTTTAAAAGTTTCCATTTCAAATGATCAATTTTATTAACATCCTAATACTATCTAGCATGTCCTCTTGTGGCATTTAGATCCCAAAGTATACCCTCCGGTGCAGTTCTGTCCTCCGGCCACCAGAAATTTGAATCTCATCGCGGACTCGTACATCCCATTCGGTCCAATCTCGGGTCTTGACATGCATTGGTCCAGCACATTGACCTCCAACTTGGTTAGACTTTTATTCAGGAGTTCGACGCCACCCAATGTTGACGGAGATGGATGTTCAGCATCAGCCAAGTTCAAAATAAACAATAAATGTAGTAGGGTTAATAAAAACATTTCCTGAATTTTATAATTTTGTTCATTAGATATGAACCCTAAAAAACAATTAAAAAAACTATCTGCAAATGTTGAAACATAGGTAGATAAACCTTATGATAATTTTGGAGCTCATTTTCATTATATCACACTAATAAAATTCGAATTAGACTTAAAGCTAAACATAAAAGCAGGGAAGAGTTTGGTCTTCTGAATGTACGGTAGATAAAAGACAGTAAACAGTATGCTGATCAGCCCATTTTGATCCGATCAATCAATAAATATTATAAAATTTATAAGGCCATAAACTGCAGTAAATAGTAAAATCAAGTGTAGATGATGATTAATCACATTGCCGACTACATACACTAGGGTGCCTCCATTTCCAAATATCCTATTAATACATTCATATTCCTGAATCCGATTTGTAATTAATAATATTCTGGTGGGAAAATGATTGAAAATCTTCAAAAAAGAATTAAAAAATTGAATAAAATGCAAGATAGAAATTGACAAAGAGAATTTTATGAGTCTCAAGCTACCCTATTACCTCTAACCCCTTCCAGCAGAGAGAAGTTCATTAGAGGGGTGGGTGGTTTGGACGGTGCTGGGTCGTTTTGCAAAAAATGTCATAATGGGCGTTTTGCAAAAAAATGTCAAAACCCAATACCTTCTCCAAAAACTTTTTTGTTAGACCAGTTAGACCAAAAGTATAAAAAGCAAAATTGTGCAGAATTTTATTTTCTATCTGCTGGTATTTTTAATTTTTCGAAATTCGAACAAAAAGTTCGAAATTTTCGTGAAATACCCTCTTTTTTCTATACTTTCCATAAATTTCGAACTTTTTGTTCGAATTTCGAAAAACTAAAAATACCAGCAGATGGAGAATTAAATTCTGCACAATTTTGCTTTTTATACTTTTGGTCTAACTTATCTAACAAAAAAAGTTTTTGGAGAAGGTATTGGGTTTTGACATTTTTTTGCAAAACGCCCATTATGATATTTTTTGCAAAACGACATAGCACCGTTTGGACTTTGGAGGGAGCGGTCTCATTAAAGGTATTTATTACGGTATTCCATGTAACGGAATAAAATTTTAAATAACTGATGTGTTTTCCGTGTTTTTTCAAGGTTGTTTTATCATTTTCGTCTATACATAGAGTTAAAAAATGAAGTTTCCATTTAAATATAAATAAAATATAAGCAAGGGCGCCTATTTCGACTTTTTTTAGAGTAATTTTTTGAGATATTTTAATCTATTATGCACATTTATTATGAGCGCTTTCCATATATATCAGCATTAAAATGAAAGCCTAATAGATTAAAGCATTAAAGTATCTGGGAAATTATAAATAAGGAGCCTGAAATTTTGGAAATATCCCGGGCTAGCAACAGCGACAATTAGGAGGATTAGGAATTCCGAAATTTTTTGTAAAAATTTCGTAAAAATTATTGTGATTAATATACTTGTCTGAATATATCAAGAACATCTGGAACTTTTATTCACGAATTGTTTGGGTTTCTACGTATGTATTTTTTCTGTATTTTAATTAAGTTTAAAAAGCATAAATTTTATTATTCCAATTTCTACTGTATAAATGACAAAATTTAGACGAATTCATGCCACAAGATAGATCAAAGAAAACAACGTTCCGATCATTTTTTGGTCATCAACATTTCATCCATTTTTTTGCATCCAAATCGTACAGACACTCTTCCACCTTTTCTCGGTTTACCGGAATACTCATGCGGCTGTTATCATCCTCAAGAATGTATTTGTCGGCCCAATTTCCTTCCAAATGCAGTAGCTTCTTCCGATATTTGGGTTCGGAAGCGTTCAGGATAGCCACGTCGAAACGGGGCAACATGAACCTGGTACCCTGACAATTATACTCCAAAGCAAACAGGCCGAACACCACGAACTCGCTCGGCTCTGTAATAGAGTGTTTTAGGTAAGATAAAGTACCTATACTGAAGCTCATCCTTCATTTCACATAAATTTATTTCACATAAATGTTAGTTCACGTAAAAATTATTCCGCATAATATTATTACGCAAAAAGAAGAAATATTGTACACATATGATTAAATTCAGAAATGACTCGCCAAAAAATGATCGGCAGACCTATAACCAATGTAAAATTGTATTTTTTAAGAAATTTAAAAATATCTATCTTTTCTTCTTTTATGTGAAATAACAATTATATGAAATAAATTAATCTGAAATGAAGGGCCCCCATACTAAAAGCTGAATAGGATGGTGAACTTATTAGTTAGAATTACACCGCCGGTGAAAATGTGACTGATACAGGTAATGTTTGGATTTTCAATTCACTTTGATTGGTTAGAAATAGTAATGAAGTTCGGGAATTAATGAACCTATAGCCCTAGAGAAGTTATTCATGTTTTTATCCATAGTTTGAAATTCCATATTTTTATCATTTTTTAGCATATTTTAGTCAAATTTAATGTCCATATTTTTCGAGGAAATAGTAAATTGTCAATGTTTGAATGGATAATGACCCATAAATTCTTAAACATCAGATACTTAGTTTACATCCACAATTTCGGAATTTTCCAAAAAATTTTTTATTAAAACTTTGATCATTTAGAATGGAATATCTAATAAAAGAGTTCAATATTCAAGATTTATTATGTATCCTACGTAATTCTGAGGATAATTTTGAGCAATGGCTACGCGACTGCATGCAAATTGGTGCCCCTCTCAAATACGAGCAGATCTATTTTTAGGTGTCCATATCAAGTACGGGCCAATATATTAATTTGTGTTTTTTGTGGAATTTTTTGACAAAAAATAACTAATAATATATGCGTATTTTATGTTAATTNCGAAAAATTCAAAGTTTAAATTTAATTTTGTTTCAATGATTTCAAAATGAAAAATATAAAAGAGCCAATTTCCATATCAAAAATATAATGATAAATCATACCTAGTTTATATTTTTTAAAGGAAAACTGACAAAATACGAAAGTCGAATCATCAATCTGGCTCATAAGGAAGTGTACAAACTGATGACACCTTCGCAGAGGTCTCAGATGCCCTAGTTATAAGGAATAGGCCGCAAATGTCGGCACACCTGACCGCCCACCCTGACTCTGACCTTCAGCAATTTCTTGTCGCTTCCCGTAGCAATTTTTTGCGTGTTCGCAAATACCACATTGGACATATTTTTCTTGGGTGTTCATACACCAATAACGGTTTCCGTTGCAATTGTCCGCTCCTCGGCATTCATGGCTTGGCAGGGTGCATTTGCCATATTGCACATCTTCACAATCATGCAGATATTCTCCATCCCTTTTCTTACACCAATCTTCAAACTTTTTAAGATCTTTTTTGCCATCTTTGCTACAACCCTTCCACACATGGTACAGCAAGTCCTTTTCTAAAATTAACTGCTATGAAGTTTAATTTTAAATTTGAAAAAGTTTATTTTTTGATCGTTATTCCATTCAAAAACCAACAAAGAAAATGTTAAGTGTTAATTAATTAATTAATTAATTAATATTTAAAAATTCAAAAATTAAAAAATAAAATTTTAATTGTAAAACGAATTTTTGCTCAATTTTTCTTAATCTTTTTAAATCTCAAAAAAGAATTAATGATTTTTATAAGTACATTAAAAAATCAAAATATCATCAAATGGAACTATTGGTGAATGTTTTTTGCAAAAAAAAATCAAAACCTGCCTATTTTGCATACGTGGGTTACACATCTGGCATCCCTGTCCTCACATTTGACATTCTTTCGTCCAATCTCCTTTTCAAATGAGTCCGTTTTCACAAAGTCATTGATATCAAAAATGCCATTGGTATTTCCTTTGGCGGTGCTCCAACATTTTTGCTCTGTTTCAATGAATTAAATGCATTAACTTTATTTGGCGAATCTGTGTGGATATGGAGAAGCCTATTTTGTTTAATAGTTTTAAAAGTGGGTTTTTGAAAATTTATATAGTGAATTTTAACAATGTGAAAGCTTAATGGCAAAACACTAAAAAGACCGCCAAATGATCCAGTTTTGGATCTAAACAGTTTTGGCTCCTCCGTCCTCTAACCATTTTTAAATTTTTCGTTGCAATTGTCCTTATCATTGCAGACTGAGCATTTAAACTCCGTGCAGCAATGGTTTTTGTCCTCTGTGGAATGACTATGATCACAGTAATCAATCGTTTGGCAGGACTTGGAAATCCTCCAGTCTGCTTGGGGTTTGTTGTTGAGACAATGCTTTTCTGGGTTGTTGCGATCTGAAATCAAAATTGATAAGAGAAAGTATAGGTATGAAAAATTGAAGCTCGATTTGGCAGAACATTCGATGTCTGCGAATAGAAAGACTACGGATTTAAAAATTACTATTTAATTTTTTTTGATAAATTAAATTTTATTAAAAATTTAAATAAAATAAAGCATTAAAAATTAGGAATGAACATTTTATGTTAGCTCGTAACTTAAAAAAGTATCAAAAGCAAAAGTCAAATTTTTAAAAATTGCCTGGCCTAAATTATCATCGCTGCGCCGCAGGTACCCCCCATCCGTCTCGCGGAATAAATAATTTTCACAATCAAAGCCTATCATAAATATCAAAACGGTCGAATATGAGCAGAAAAAGCTCCTCTTTCTGATCGTATTATCGTTTTTTAAAAACTTTAAAAATTATGATTTTGAGCCCGAATTTTTCCCATTGGCAAAAAAGCCCTAATTTTCGTGTAACTAGGGGGTCAAAATCAAAAAAGCTAATTGCTAGGATGGAATTCTTTAAAGCATTTTGAGACCTCGTGCTATGGGCTACTCTTGGGCCCTAGGACATAATTTTTTGGTAGGATTCAACACCCACCCACAAGGTCCACCAGATTCAACACTTGTGTCAGGCTCATTTACTCGATTTCATGTCAACTCAAAGATGGCCCATTTATTCACTATTTCTAAAGGAGGTGAATTATTCTAATTTAGTCATTTTGAAGGTCAGGGCCTAGGTTAATTCGCAGAAAAATTTGGAGTTGCCAAGTTTAGCTTTTACCGAGATTAGGCCAAAATGCCCAGCCAAGAGGTGCGGCGCAGCGTCAAACATTTTTCCGCGCGATTTGGTCCTGATTTCTATTTCCAAGTTTAGGCATATTTAAAGTTAATATTTGTATTAGTACCCTATTTGGTTACGCAATTTTTAATTATAATTTGATGTTATTTGGATGTAAAATAAGTTATAAACATTTTACCGCGGGCCATTTTTTTTGCCGCACCCTGTATATAGAGAATTTTAAACATTCGTCGATTTTTTTTGAAATTTTCAGAATTGAAGAAATTAGAAGCCAAAAGGTAGGAAAAAAATTTGAGTTTTTTTTGAATTTGGCACTTTTTTCAAGTAATGCCCATTTGGCAATTTTTAAAAAACGACCTAGCAACGGAAATTTAAAGGAAACAACTAAACAATTTTTTTTACTTTAATATTCACTGTATACATTTATAATTATTAAAGTTATTGTAAATATTTATGATTATTAAAGCTATTGTAAATAAAATTGCAATTTTTTATAAACAATGTCCATCCGGAAAACTGGATCCAGGAAGATCCCATTGTCCGTCTCTAGTCCTAGAATCGGGTTTTTCATTTTTTTCTTTCATCGCTAGATTTCTTGTAAAATTTGAAAAAGTTGGTTTTGTGCTTATTCTACATGATATGAGCTTAAATTTGTTTGACAAATCCGACTTTTTCTTACCTTTACGACATATCTCTATGGCGCAATATTCCGACGCTGCGCATTCTGTTGATGGACTACCCACATCATATTGGTCGTCTACTTCGTCTATGTTTTTTGTGTTGAATATATTAAATTCTACTAAATCATCATCCAACGGGCTTGTTGTCCAACATCTTCGTTCTTAAGATTATTAAATTAAGGCTTATTAATTTTATTAATTGCATATCGAATTATCAATAATAGAGCTAGGAATCGCCGGGTTTTCAGGTTCCGAAAAAGCTTTATATTCTTTTATGATAAATAAATAAAAATTACCAAAAACTAATAGTAAGCAAATAAAGATTTCTTTGGGTCAATGTGACTTTAAAATATAGAGCTTTTTCTAAAACTATGGAAATAAATTAATTAGCATTTTTGACCTGGATAATTTTCGGTTTTTTTGAAAATTTACCATTATTTTTAAAAAGTAAAAATACAACAATAGTAATTTTATAAATAGGCAATAAAATGTTAAACATTAATATTTCATTGTAGAAGCTTCTTTCCTTTTTGAGCGCTTACAAAATTTTATTTACAATGAGTCGACCTGTTTAAAGACCATTTTTCGAAAAAAAAATCTGAAGAAAAAAATTCGAAAATTTTATTTAAAATCTAGCTAGTCCAGGACTCATTTGGCATAATTTCTTAAGATATTTAAGAAAAAACAAGATATGAAAAAAATGTGATACAACCCTGTAGGCCAATTCATTTTCTAGCAGCTCTTTGGAAATTCGAACTCGTCTGTCGACTCCTTCTACTTACTCTCATCTCCGTTGCAGTTATTAGCCCCGTGACAAATTTTGCATTCGTAGACCGCATTTTGCTGCTCACAAAAATCCTTGGACTTTGCGTTGTTACATTTTGAACTTGTTACACAGCTTTTCTTGGTATATAAGGCATCATTTTTGCCTAGAATATCAATTCTCGAAGGGATAAAAAGAGTTGTAATGCAATAAAATTGTAATGCAATATGACAGTCAAATGTATTTACTTGTAAGTATTCAAGTCCCTTTTTATTCAGATTACTATAGCTGAGGATAGGCCGGCTTCGAACCGAAATCACTATTTTTGACCCTACAATTCAAAGCGAAAACCGAGACCCTATTAGACCTCAAAATCGGCCAAAGGAAATTGGAAGTCCAAAAACAAATCGGTGTTTTTACCTAAAAACGGCCAAGAATGAGACAAAAATATAAAATTATTTTAAACGCATTTATGATTATAATTGTTTTTTAATTTACCAAAAGTTCTAGTAGATATGTAACGC
>LDKF01005012.1:2140-14061 GCA_001026735.1 Rotylenchulus reniformis | reverse complement strand
TTTTTTTTAATTTATTATTTAAATTTTGTTTGATTATAATTTTTTTCCTATTTATATAACTATATATAGGTTAATTTCGCAGCGACTTTTAGAGAGCCAATCATTTGGGCAGAAAAAAAATTCAACAAAATTGAAATTAATGCCGCAAGAATCCAGCTCAATATTAAATAGCGAATGTTAATCTTTTGATTTCAGATCTTATTTTTTTGAAACTTACCTTTGTTTCAGCCCCTCATCGTATAATCCGATCACCACATCTACGACTTTTTCAGGCCACGGATCGCAAACAAGACATCCATCGATGAGAAGCAGAATCTGTGTGAATCATAATACAATGACACCAAAGGATTTTTTTGTAAAAAAACTCTTGCTCGACTGCGATCTTTCTTAGCCGAACGAGTAGAGTCCAACAATAAAAAAAGTAAAAATTAAAAAAAACGTCAGTATTTCTAAAAGTCATTGTTTAATCTCTTTTTTTATTAACATTTTCAATAGCATTTTTTAAATTTGTGGTCTTCCCAATTTTTGCTTTAGGTCCACATTTTGACACCCATTCTCCAAATAGTTTTTTTATTATTAAAAAGGGAGGGAGAAGTAAAAGGTGGATCTAAAGTAAAAAGTACCGCTTTTGCATTTTTTATATTTTTTTGGCAATTGTTAAATAACGATTGATATCGCGAAAATTTTTCTTTGAAATAAATGCATTATGAGACTTTCTAGGGCAATGAATTTAAATCTAAGCCTCTGTTTTACATGAAAATTACATTATGACAATCCTTACCAAGATTTTTGAAAAAAGCTTTACTAAGAAAATACTACTATTAATGGTAAAAATATCAATTGTTAACCACTGCCATTTTTGGGTTTTATTCATTTTTTCTATGTCTCAAGCTATCCCATTAGCAAACATGTAATAACAAAATTAGCAAAAAATATTTGCAAGTAGGAAAAGAAATTTCCAAAACCTCAAACAAGTGATTATAAGAACCTCATGAAATCTCCCAAATTAATGAATTTCAGAGGTGCTAATGGTTTCGCCAAAAGTATCAAAAAGAGCTTTACCATTCCCAACAACAATTCTGTAAAGAAAATTAATATAAAAATCAGGAAAATATATCTATTGAATTGTGAGAAACTAATATAAAGACAATTACGATAAAGGAATAAGAAATTTAAAATAAAAATTAATCTTCACAACCCATTTATATTATTGTCTGATTTTTTATATTTTTTAAAAGTTTTTCTTTTATTTTGATACTATTGGCGATAAACCCTTTTTTATACTTTTGGTGAAACATCCTTTTGATAGCGAAACGCCCTTTAATACTTTTGATGAAAGACTCAGCACGATTTCAGAGGCCAAAATTGAATTTCGAATGTATAATTTTTAAATGGTCAATCATTATCATTCAATAATATGATGCCTAATTAACTTATAGTCCTATAGGTACCTCAAGAATTCAATTCTCATGTCTTCTTCCTGTAAAATAAGGAATATTTTTGGACAATTGGCTCAAAAAGTATTTCAAAATCTTCTCCAAAGGACTCAAATCTTGGATTTTGATGGTTTTGAGGAAACGTCCATTATGATGGTTATGATTTTGAGGAAATTATATGAATTCCGAGAGGAAATTATATGAATTCCGATACGATTGTGCTATGATATTAAAATGTGGCTGATTGATCTTTTATGTTTGCTTTGGCATTTTGACCCCAATTGATGATTTGTCCCCTTTGCATTTTTTTTGTTCATTCCCCGGATCGGAATTGACTTCACTCCCCAATCCCCTCACATCTCTTGTTTGTTATTTTAATTGTGAAATAAATAGTTTGAGTGATTATTGTGTGTTTTAGTGGAATTGGGTAAAGAAAGTCCCATTTTATTATTGCGTGGAGCTCCTGCAAATTCGGGTGAGCTCAGCGGCGATTCTTCAAGGATTTTTCAGTGGATTGGGAAAAGTAAATCCCGGGCGCGACTTTTCATCAGTAAAAAAGCAAAGTAAAGCTCCGGAGTTTTGCGGATCCAAAGATTGGATTGCCGCAGCCACAAAGATTGTGGTCCCTGCTGTTTTGCTGATTGCTTCATTTTCATCGATTTTTCTTGGAAAGAGGCGAAGTAATGCCTAATCAACGGACTCCTTTGCTGACGCGACAGCGAGCGCTGCACCTGGGAGTGCGAGTGGACAGCAATGGAAACGTGTTGCCGCGACATTCTCGACTACAGCAACAACAAAATCCGATCGAACACTCGCTTATGGATTTGGGGGAGGAAGATACAGTTGTGAATGATGTTAACCAGAATTCTTCGGATAATCTTCGCACACTCGATGACCAAGAAGTTCGCCAGCGACTTTTGCAGATTGATCATCAGATGAACGCTTCGGACAATGTAGCGGAAAACATCGATGTTGTGGACGATGAACAGGAGTTGTTGCGGGATGAGAACCAAGATGACGAAAACAGAGCTGGATGGGGGCCAATGAACCAGAGTCAGGGATTTTTGGATGACATAGGACACCAGAACTATCATAGGGCACCAGTGCTTGGTCAGCAGTATCCGAATGAGACGTTTGGAGTGATCGCCGGTCAGAGGCCGCAGCCAGAGCGGCATGCACATCCAGAAATCTATACTGAAGTTGGAGCAGTACCTTCAGCGGCAAATACGCTAAACCGGCCAAATCCAAAGTGCCAAGCCTCTTTTTTCACTGCTGGCCAGCAAATGCCATCGCAGACAAATCAATTTCCGACAGCATTCCCGCCTAATCACCAGGTTTTTCCCCATCCTTACCCGATGTGCTTCAATCCGCCGTCTGTCCAGCATCACCCGGCTTATTCACAAGTGCCTCTCCCTTATCCATATTATGGTTATGGGATATCCGCACCAGCTTTTATGCCGGGTCACCCACCGCCTCCACTTTACAACTATTTTCATCCATCAACTGCGGCAGGTTTCTACGGTTATCCACCACAGCTACATTCGAACACTCAGCATGGTTTTCAAGGGCAAATGACTCATGACGGTCATACTGGCCGAGCATTCCGGCACGATGTCGAAGAGTGTCTTGAGCCCTACCAGCAGGGATTATTCTCAGCTTCACACCAGCGACATTTGGGAACTTTGGACGTCGTTCTTACTATGGACCGCCTTCCCGATCTGAATGGAAGTCAAAGCACGGATCAGATCAGAACATTTTTCAAGAAATTTTCTTCCGCCACCGAAGATTGGCCTGAAAAGAAGCGACTTTCGGCCCTGGAGTCCGAGCTTTCGGGAAGAGCCGAACGGGCTTTCAACTCGGCAGTGAACAATCATCCGTATCGGTTTGACAGCATCAGTCGGGCGATGATGGAACAGCTTGAAGCCACGGACTGCAGAGAGATGGGAGCATTTGATGAGCTGATGTCAGGGGTGAGACGCAGGTACAATGAGGACTTGGACGCCCTTGCTGATCGAGTTTCCGGGTTGGTCCGTCGAGCATACCCGGGTTTGACACAGAACTTGTATGACGAGTATTCGATCAAACATCTGATCCGAACTCTGGCGAATCCTGAACTTTCCCTCACACTTGAAATATCCCGCCGTCCTGGCATGTCATACGATGATTTTGTCGCTTTGGCTGCTCGTGCAGAGGCGGTTCAGAAGGCGGCAAGGCGCTCTGTTCCCGGCTTTCGGAACGTCGTTCAGGAAGGCATTTTGTGCTATAACTGCAATGAACCGGGACATTTATCCCGCAATTGCCCGAAGCCTAAGCTATGGAATGATGCTCCGATGAGTCAGAATTCGGGTTTAATGCCGTCTGATGCAATCAACACTCCTGTTAGGAGCGCAAATTCAAGACCACCTGCGAAATTTGGGCAGATTCGGCAGGAAGAAGCTGTGATGGATGCATTTTGTGGTAGTGTTCAGCTGGCACCGGAAGTTGTGGAATTTTTGGAGAACAAGCTGCCAACATATGCTGAAGAGAATGTTTTTCCGGAGCGGAATGTTGGTTCAGTCGGCAAGATCGTTGCACTGAATGTGGATGTTTTTGGACTCAAAACGAAGGCAATGCTTGATGGAGGGGCTCAGATTTCACTCATCGGAGCCGGATTTTTCTACAAGCTTGTCAATGAGCGAAATTTGAATTTGCGTGATGCCAGTTTCACAAGGAATGCAGCACGTATTGCTGATGTGAATGGACGGGAACTCAGATGTTATGGAACGGTGACATTACCTATGGGACGAAAAGGATGTTCTCCGGTGCCTATCTGCTTCCATATCACGGGTGCTCCGTTCAGGTTCGATCTGCTATTGGGGACAAATTCGATGGCCTCGCTTGGGTTCAGGCTCTACGATGAGTTAAATCGGGAAATGTTCGACTTTGAGAAGCTGGAGAACAGCAGTGATGACCTTGCAAGGGTCATTTTCCACACTTCTGTCCAGTCTCACCATGAAGAACAGATAGAACTTGGTGTCGGAAAGGAAGTTGGCGGACCGGATATGCTAGTTTCAACGAAAACTAAAGATACTCGTGAATCGGTGCATTCTCGGGAAAAGCACCGGAAGAAACGGAAACGATTCAGGAAGAACGGTCAAGTTTGCATTGAAAATGCGAAGCCCGAAGATAAACCAGCTAGAGTAATTGCCAACACTAATAAACAGGCTAAAGTAATATCCTGGGTTTGTGGGTCGCAAACGGAGGGGCTTCGCTTGCCAATTGAGGGAAATTGATTTTTCGGAAGGATGGAAGGGTGTATCGGAGAAAAAGCACCGGAAAGACTCGGGAAAAGCACCGGAAGAAACGGAAACGATTCAGGAAGAACGGTCAAGTTTGCATTGAAAATGCGAAGCCCGAAGATAAACCAGCTAGAGTAATTGCCAACACTAATAAACAGGCTAAAGTAAAATCCTGGGTTTGTGGGTCGCAAACGGAGGGGCTTCGCTTGCCAATTGAGGGAAATTGATTTTTCGGAAGGATGGAAGGGTGTATCGGAGAACGAACTCCAAATTCATTGGGACTGAAAAGGGCCCAATCACCGACATTATCCGTTCATTTGAAAGGGCTGTTCTATCGTCCAAATTGCGATGTGTGGTCGTCATGTTAGGACGCGACTCATTGGTCAACGGGGATACCGTAGACAGCATGATGGAGCAAGTCGAAAAACTAGTCCAGCTGTGCCGGCTCTATCCGCATATTCCATTCCATTGGCTTCCGCCTCCATTTGTGAAGTTCAAGCAGCGAGAGCACGAGGAATTCGTTTCGCAACTCCGCGGGATGTTGGAAAATGGTTGTGGGAATGTTCGGTTCGTCTCCATTACTCCGTCCGGTCGGTCCATGCTCGAATTATGGCGGTTTGGGAACGGATATAACACAGACAACGTGTCTGCAGATGGGTTGATGACGAGAAAAGGACTCCACGCGCTGAAGGCATGGGTGGTGACTCAGATCGACGGATTTCCGGGTGATAAAGAGTTGTGCCTGAAGGGTGAGGAACGGAAGTGTGTGGGCAGCAGTCCAGAGTCGTCGAGCAGGGTTAGTCCTTGCCGGTCACTCTCGCCGATTCGTCACCGATCTGATACCGCCGCTGAGCTTATCCCGACGAACCCCCTTTTGGTCAGCCCCTTTTGTTTCCCCACTTCCCAACCGAAAATGAGGAAAGTAACCCTCAATTCCGTGTTTGGCACATTTGTCCAATCAATAGACGCTCAGAGACCTCGCTTTGCAGAGGGGGAGGATGTGCTATGATATTAAAATGTGGCTGATTGATCTTTTATGTTTGCTTTGGCGTTTTGACCCCAATTGATGATTTGTCCCCTTTGCATTTTTTTTGTTCATTCCCCGGATCGGAATTGACTTCACTCCCCAATCCCCTCACATCACTTGTTTGTTATTTTAATTGTGAAATAAATAGTTTGAGAGATTATTGTGTGTTTTAGTGGAATTGGGTAAAGAAAGTCCCATTTTATTATTGCGCGATGATCATTTCTAGGAAATAAAAACAATACCTCCTTTGTATTTGCTATAATTGCATTCATCTTTTCAAGTTCCTGGTTGAACACATCTTGGTTCTTGAACAATGCCGCTTTTGCACAATATTTGAACTGCTCATACTTGGGCTTTCCACACACTTTCATGTGCGCTCGGCGATGAAAGTCCTACAAACAAAAATGGTTCATCGACAATCAGATCAAGTGATTGTTTGTATTTTTTAGATAAATACGATTGAATGTCAATTAGACAAAATGAAATTAAATATTATTTAATATACCGGCAAAAATATGTATATTATAGTGATAGATACATACCTCCAAACGCGCCGGAAGTTTATATTCCGGCTGTACCATACCAGATGCCTCTTTTTTAAATGCATAAAGGTAACATTTGTAATCCTTGTTTATGTAAAACTTATTATCGTGGTTAATAACTTCATTTTCATCCCGACGTACGCAAGAAACTTTTGCGAGAAGAATGATAAACAGAATAAAGCAGAAAAAGACCATTGGGAATTTTCTTTCCTAAAAATTTGATTTGGATTGATTTTTTTACAAAAATTTAGCATTGTTTTATTGATTTTTTACCGAATATTTCTCCCTTGAAACCTCCCCCTTAACCTGGGTTTTTTCCCTGAACCTTTTTCTGACTGGATCCGACCTCCATAAAATGATGAAATTAGTCAACTCTTCTCTTTTCGTATTCGCCATATTCTCTTTTTAGAATTCCTTTTGAAATTTTTTAAAAAATCAAATTAATTACCTATTTTTATTATTTATTTGCACATGTTTGGGTGTTGGTTCATGGATTGTGGTTTGCGGAAAATGATTTGCTATGGCTGAGATTTTAACTAGGGTTGCCACGGGGTTCCCGCTCCCCGCGGGGACACGGGGACAAAATGCACCCCTAAGAATGAGGAACGGCCAAAATTAATCATTATTTTTGGGAGTTGGGTGGGGAAAAATGACGGAAAAATAAAAATTTTAAACAAAATTTTCTTAAGAAATGTTCGAAAATATTGAAAATTTTTCTCCGGCGGCCCCTATCGGGGCCCCGACACAACTAGATAATTGTGCAACTCGGGAAGAGGATTACGATTTATATCAAAAAGCGTAAATAAATATTATTTTGAATAAACAAAATTATGTCCTATCGTCATTTTATGGATTTCGGAAATGTTTACCATATTTGTGCCAAAAATACTATTAATTCTCATAAGGCATTTTATGGTGGCCTTGGCCTATATCGAAGGAGTCTGTCGTTTGAATCCCTCAAATGAGGTCCCACGTTTGGTTCCCTATTTTTGAGTTCTTTCCGCATAATTGAGCTGACCTTCTCAAATTATTTTTCATAAAATTTTAGTCCTTGAAATTTTCGGAAAAAATCCAAAATTATTATTGGCCTCCAATCCCCGCTGGGACCCCGCGAAATCTGTCCCCGTCCCCGTCCCCGCGGGGAATTATGCAACCCTAATTTTAACAGACAAAATTTAATTGGCAAAGGTTCAAGTTTTAAAAATAAATTATAAATTTCAAAGGGCGCAAATGATCGGCCTAAGCTTCTCTGCTTGAGGAATAAGGAGCCATCTTATAATTAAAAAATCAACTTTTTGAAAATTAAAAAAATTATTGAAATAATTCCAAAAATGAAGAGCAACGGGTGAAGATGTGAGGATCAACCAGGCAGTCAGCAGGAAAAGGCAATGGTGAGAGCGAATCTATCCAATCCTGGGGAGCCATGTCGAAATAATCGAGAACACTCCCCCGGGAATTAGTTAAGAGCATTATCTGGCCTCAAAAAATGTGTGTACAGGAATGCTGCGATCAGTCCTCTTATTAGGCCAAAATCCTTGTTCATATCATGGGACTTTTTTTCAGAACCACCCTGAAGAATCATAAAATATGAATACGCACATAAGCACATTTGGAAATGATCAGAAAGTGCAAAAAAAATATTACAATTCTGCAATGACCAATTCCAACTAACAAGACTATAACTACTGTAAAATTGTTTTTCCTACCTAAAAGTTAGGAATGGAAAAGTTAGGAATGGATTTTTTATTTGAAAACGAAAAAAAATGTTCGTTGAAACGAGAGAATGCTCATGAAAAAGTGTTGAAGAAAAACGAAAAGAGTGTTCATGAAAAAGAAAATGAGTGCTCATTGGTACTGTAGCACGTCCGCTAACTTTTGGGTAGAAAAAACAATACTAGAGTACTCGCATAATAGAAACTCATACGACTACTTAAGCCAGTGGGATTCCCCCCTCGCCCTCCAATCATCAACCACGCCGGAAGCTCGTCCTGATTTAGGCAAAAAAATCCCAAAGATTCCATACAACTTCAAAACAGCCGAAGAGTGAGTAAACAAAGAGGACTTGGAAAAGCGTCGAGGGAGCGAATGAAAATGCTAACGGATGGCGACTACCGCAGAAACGCACAATGACTCCTATAAGAGTGTCGTCGGTGTTGTGTTGTGAATTGTGATGTTCGCTACAATCTGCGGAGCAATTGTTTTCGTTGTGGAAGTAAACAAAAATAGGGGCTCGACTGAATACCGAAATTCTGACTCAAAATATTGGAAACGATTTTGATCTGGTTGATCAAACAAACGCAGGATGATGGATGAAAATAGCGGAATCGTAATATTTTATATGTTGTACTTTAGAAAGAAAAGATTGATTTTTCAAAACTATCGTTTTAGAGACCTTTAATAATTGAGCAAAAAAGATGCCGACAACCTGATGGAGGCTTTTTTCAAAAAAAATCTCATCTCCTTTTTTCAAATTATTTGATCATTAGTGTCCGTAAGAAAGAGTCGATGGCGAAAAAATATATAGGTTTTTTTCTAATTGGTACATTGTGAAAAAATTGGCCAAAACTTTTTGCCAATTTCACCCTATTTTGGCCATAACTTTGGTGACAATCGATCAATTCGAATGGCTTATTAGGTTTTTATAGCTAATTTTGTATAGCTAGGTTGCATTTGAACGGTGCTAGGTTGCATTTGAAAAAAGTGCCAAATGAAATAGTCAAAACCAAAACTTTTTTTGTAAGACTTGTTAGACCAAACGTATAAAAGGCAATTTTGTGCAGAATTTTATGCTCTATCTAATGGTATAAAATTTTTTTTTTCGAAATTCGGCCAAAAAGTTCGAAATTTTGCCGAAATACCTAAAAATTGGGTATTTATGGGATATTTCGAACTTTTTGGCCGAATTTCGAAAAAGTAAGAATAAAAGAAGATAGAGCATAAAATTCTGCACAAAATGCCTTTTTTACTTTTGGTCTAACAAGTCTTACAAAAAAGTTTTTGTTTTGACTATTTCATTTGGCACTTTTTTCAACGCCCTAGCACCCATTTGAGCGGTGTTATAACGAATGTGCTGCAACGGTTGGGTAACCATCAAAAGACGAAAAGTAATGAAAAGTAATCAAAGTCCAGAACTAATAATCATATTCAATTGTTTTCAAGTTTGCTCAATTTTTTACCATGCAAAGATGAACGAATACCGATTTTTGTTTTTCTGATCGATTTGATTTTTTATCCTTTTGCTTTCCATACATACAACTCTGTTTGCTGAATCATCATCCTATTTTCCATTTTCTGATGGTTGATCAGCAGGAGAAAATAGGCGAGATTACTAAAGAATTTTTCTTTTGTGACGAATGCAGAAACCGTGTCCTCAAGTGCTAATCTTTCAATTTTTAAAAATNTAAAAATGTTCCATTTTCATTTATATTTGAAAAGATATTTCTCTCCCATGCTAATTTCTATTTTGTTCTCTCTTTTTTGCATGACATTTTTCTTTCATATCAATATAGTTTGAAAAATTGGAACATTCCTTATGGCTACGAGTATAGCTTTTTGCAATTTTTATAAAAAATCACGAAAAATATTTAATAATCTGATTTATGATCCAAATTTTCTATATATAATTTCAAAAATCATCCCCATAAAAAATATAAAAAATCTCGTATATGACGTATATCGTATATCGTACATGACGGCATGCCTTGTTTTAAATCTAACTTTTTTAGCGATTGTGAAAACATGGGGACTAGATATAGATAAGTTCTCGGTATTGTTGTCGGGATATAGATGATAGTTAATCAAAAGGATCTTTAATATTTTGGGGTACATTGACCCTCTAAATAAGTCAATTCAAACTAAAAAATATATATTTTTAATCGGTTAAATTCAATTTATAAAAATATTCAGCATATTTATCAATTTAGCTTTTGTTTCGTTCCCAATCTCGAAATGGACTTTGATCGCTTTGAGTTGGAAATTCCGGCCTCGAAATTAAGCGGCGATTTCAACATCGCATTGGACACCTTACCATATCAATTGGGATGCAAAACTTCCTTTGACAACAAAAATTATAACATCACTGGTGATTTCAATAATAATTCCCGATTTTATCCTAGTTGTTAATTCATAAAAAGAAAAAAGCATATAATTATTTTTCAAATATTTTCCAATCGCTGATTATTCTTTTTTGCCACAAAATTATTCTTTTTTGCCACAAAACAATAATGCGGACATATGTAAAATTCAAGGAAAAAGAAAAATATAGTTTGATATAATTTTTCTTATGCCCAAGATTGAGTAAGGTTTTTGGGCAGAAATCTACTATTCCAATTGAAAAAATAAAAAAAATTTTATTTACAAAAAAAACACTATAATTGATTTCAACAAAGGGTATGTTTAGTTTTATATTTATTTTTTTATTTTATTAAAAAGCTACTCAGAAAAATTAAATTTTTTAATAGACATGAATTTACGATGTCTTAATACAACGGAGCACTGCAATGAAACCGGATGCACTCCTTATAAATTTATCGATCAAAAGTGTTTGGATAAATTGGATAAAGAATGGCGCCAACAGCGAACCCAAACAAAATGTTCAAAGGTTGCCAAATACTGTACAAGGTATTTTGTTATTTTCTAAAATTTTATAGGGTTCTAAACTTCCAAACCAAGATCAAACAGGATATCAAGCTTAAAAAACTGTATCTGAATATGTTTCCAACCATCAATTTAAACGCTAGATAATTTTAAAATTTATTTAAAACATAGGATATTTTAATTTTCATAAATAAAATCATAAAAATTAAATGTATCTAAAAAGAATTATTAAGAGACACCAGTGCTGCATTAGTTATATGTTACGAAAGTCTTTTGGATAAGTCAAGCGCCGAAGGGAAAGGGCTCGATAAGGAAAGACAGGTAAGAACGAGAAATTCAGGATTTATAGTTAAAAAACCAAAAATGATTCTAAAATTATATGTAAAAATTTACTTGCTGGAAGACTTATCTGAGCTTTTGTCAAAAACATCAAAAAATGAAATAATTTGATCACTCCTGACCTATTAAGATGCACAGATTGATCTGCTGATTTCTGATCAGTAGAAGGCCATGGCCTTAATTACGTTAAAATTTTGAAAAAAAAGGAATTAAACTCTACTAAATCATTTAGGGTGTTTGTTTATAACAAAGCAAAACCCTTTAAGTTAAACAATAAGGCGGGCAACAAAATCGCTCGGTTGTGTGAGGAGAAAGGACGAAAGCACAAGCCGAATGCAGTCTGGCACGGGATCGGAATCGAATATTGCGTCAAAATGACCGATAAAGATCGAACCGAATTAACGGTGGTGGGGAAGATCATGACCAGTTATTCCTTAACAAGGTAAAAAAGATGCCGATATTAAGTACATATAGTTCCTTATTTTGTGTCCAGAAATTATTTCACTAAGAAAGTCGTTGTTAAAGGCGTTTTTGGAATCAATCAAAATTTATTTATCAGCATATTTGACATGTATTTATGTGATGAATTCAAACTACTCAAAATTTTATTTTTTTATAAGTTTAAAACCATATTTTATCTAATTTTACCCCCCCCCCTTCCACCCTTCTACTTTAAGCCTCCTTCCAAAATCCTATTCCACTC
>LDKF01005008.1:1611-15952 GCA_001026735.1 Rotylenchulus reniformis | reverse complement strand
GAGAAAACTCGGACCAAGACCGCCTCCGAGTCCTACTTTTTGTAGTTTTGTTTTTTAAAAAGTTTTTTTTATGCGGTTGCTGCCATATTATATTTTTTGCCAACCCAGCATAAATTTCTAAAAAAAAATTTAATTTTTGAACACTTCTCCTTCTTGAACATGATCAGCTGCAATTCGGTATATTAATCCTTATTAGGCGCAAACAACGAATTTAATTAATAAATTTGAATTTTCATTAATTTTCAGCTCGAATTTCATCGAAGGCGCCGGCCTGATTGTGAATTATTTTGCGGCATTTTATGCCAACGAATCCATGCATTCCATCATCAAAAAGTGGGAGATGGCCGTGTTCCGGCTGGCCCTCGAGACTAAAAATGGCTCAATGGTCCGACTTTTCGTCACCTCCGATGGGTTGGCGTCGGAAGAGGCCCGAGAAATTTGTGAGAAATTTTCAAAGACTTTTTTTTGCCAAAATGGAACCCTCGAAGCCAACCTCGAAACTTTAGAAAAACAAAAAAACATTGACTCCCTTACAGCAGAAGTTTTGAATCTTCTCCTGAAAAACACGGAATTACATAATATAGTTTAAATTTTATTAAAAAAAACCAAAGCAGCTAAAAAATTCTGCTCCGTGCTGGAATCGAACCAGCGATCTTCTGTTTACTAGACAGACGCTTTACCACTAAGCCAACGGAGCTCCTGGATGGATTTTGTCCAAAAGGGAATTTATTTTTCGATGTCACAACGGAATCTCAAATAGGTTTCTTTTCTCCAATTCTTTTAATATAATTTAAATTTTAGAGAAATTATTTTTCGAGAGCAACAATTCTTTAGAAAATTTTACATTTTTTGTCAATTGGTGCAACATTCTTTAAGCAAACGAAGCTGTGCCATTGATCCCCTTCTGTGCCCTATCATTGGCACTTTTTACGGTACGTTACAGTATGCACTTGTCCATTACCTACAGTATACCCTCACCATCCTACCGTATACTTCAGATCATCACTTCTCTGACCAACAACCATGCAACTTCCAAAGGATTGACGGCACTGCTCGGTCTTTTCTGCCCAGCTTTTTCCATTGTCGCCTCATTTGGAGCTTTGTTTTGGGTAAATTAGCATACTAAATTTAAAAAATTCGAATTTTTAGTGGGCAAGAGGCTTCAAACATGGATATCATACTTTTCACAGAAAGCCCCCAAAATCCCAAATATTTTTTTCCTTTTTTTGAGTTTTCAAAATTCAACATCTTGACTTAATTCCAGAAATCTGGTAAAACACTTCAACTAAATTCAGTCCTGAAACCCAAAAATCTATATTTTACAAAAAAAAATACTAAATAATTACTCAAATCCACATCAGAGATATAGTAATTCCTCTAAAAATACTTCATTTTTTTCAACCTCCTAAGATGCACCTTATTTAAAAGGGTACCAAATTTTAGAGGAACACTATGTTTTTTCAAAAATTGGCTACACCATAGAATTTCTATTGAATTTATATGATACTGACATCCAATCACAATAAAATTTACATATTATGTAAATTATTTTGGCATTTATGTATTTATTTTTGCATTATCCATTCGATACTCGGGGAATTTCCACAGGTGATTTTAAAGCTGGTTTTTTGGAGCAGTTTTTTTCATGTTTGATGTTGGGTTTGGTAAACTGACAATTATGATAAGTGCATCAGGTGTATCTTATTAAAGGGAGTTAGTTTTTTAGAAGAATATCCTATTTTTTCATATAACTACATACCTTGTACCTAATTTTGGGGCTAGATGAAATATGATACTTACCTATTTTTCGATTTAAACATTTATGGCCTTCAAAAGTTCAGTGCGGTTTCGGCCTTCTGCCGGTGCTGGTGGTGGTGCCCTTTCTGATTTTCGCCGTCGGCGTCGACGACGTGTTCATCATGCTCCAGTGCTGGGCCCACACGGATCCGGCCAAGCGGCTGGAAGATCGGCTGGCGGACATGCTGGCCCATGCCGGCCCCTCCATGGGCATCACCTCGCTGACCAACTGGCTCAGCTTCACCATCGGCATCCTCACGCCCGTGCCCGCAATCCGGGTAGGGCCCACATTTTGTCAGCTCATGCGCATTGATTTTACGGAATTCAAAATTTTGAAATTCACAAAAAGGAAGTGTTGTTTGTTTGAGAAAAAAAACTCAATACCTAAACATCATTTCATTCAAAGCATCTTTTTTAAATAAAATTTTAATTTAAAAAAATGCTGCTCTGTGCTGGAATCGAACCAGCGATCTTCTGTTTACTAGACAGACACTTTACCACTGAGCCAACGGAGCTGATGTGTGGACTTATTTTAAATAGGAATTTGTTTTTCAATGTCAAAAGGAACAATTTTAATTAAAAAGTTTCGTCCATAAAAGGAACATACTAATGTAAAATTCTTTACCCTATATTTTACCCTGCAAGAGGAATGAATCTATATATTCATTTAATTTTGGGAATTATGAGTTGTTGCTGACTAGGCTTGTTATATGAGTTTTATTTGGACCCTTCTACTACTGAATGTGATTGGTACTCAAGGGTCTGTCTTGCCTTCAAAATTATGTTTCTATACCTAATTAAAATTCTCTATTCTGATTCTGTTTAGCCCTCAAAAGTCAGCTTTTGGTCAATTTCATAGTGTTTTTGGTTCCTAAGATCAGAATCAATCTGACGATCCATAAGCTTCATCGGTTTTCCAATTTCATTTTCTTCTGGGTTTCAGCTGTTCTGCATTTTCACTTCCATGGCCGTCCTGTTTGCCTATGTGTTCCAAATATTCTTTTACACCGCTGTCATGACAATAAGTGCCAGAAGGGAAGTCAAACTGATGGGCCAACAGCAGAAGAAAGTTGGGCCAACATTCACCAATTGGGTCATCACAAGGTAGCTGATACTGTAATACAATTTATAACTATGGTATACTGTATAATGGTTATTATTCCAAAAATCCCTTTTCCATTCCCTATATAACCAGGATATCCTGAGTTTTATTTTATTCTTTTCCAATTTTTCCTTTTAGGCTGCTACTAATATAGTTGGTTTTACTTATCATTTCTCAAAATTAGCTTGAGACTTTTTGGAAACGTTCCAATTTTTGAAATTTCACTATCTCATCTTGATCGAAACCAACCAGCAGATATACGAGAAACGATATCTGACAAAAACCAAATTTCTTAAAAGCAATTTTATAAAAATATTTCATTTTATTTGCGAATAAAGTCAATTGATTAAGTTTGCCCAATGTGGAACGATTTGGCAAAAAGATGGGCCAATCCGTGCCATCTCTGCTCGATTTGTACGTGGATTTGCTGCTGAGCTGGACCACAAAGGCTGTTTTGGCCATATTGATGCTGGCCTATTGGGCACTGAGCATCCACGGGGTGTTCCAGCTCAAAGTCGGACTGACCACGGAGAAGTTGTTCCACAAGGATTCGATGCTCTTAGCTTTGGTAAATACATTTTAATGTAAAATTGAATTTTAAATATATTTTTTAGTACAATTTGCAAACCGAAGTGGTATTCCGAGAAGGAACACAGGTAGAGCTCGCGGCAAATTTTTTTTTAATTTTATTTTGTGATTTTACTTTTGCCTGATGTTTCAGGTCTCTATCAATTTTTGGACTCTTGGCACAACTGTTTTTAAACCCCGAAAAAAGCATTTTTCCTACTCTTTAGTGGAAATCTAACTTATAAAAGATCCAATTCTTTGGAGTTTTAAATCGTTGAATGGATTTCGGCCTTTTATAAATATGTTTATGCTCTATAAAGCATCATCAAAATCCATTTAAAAAGTTTTTCGATAAAAATCAAATTAATTTAAATTTTGATGGCCCAAAAATGTCACCTTAAGCTAATACTTTTGGCCGATTTTTCTTTTCAAAATTTTGAAATCTTCAGTACAAACCCCTAAAAAATGTTTAATTGGTTTGTATTTTAATCATAATTCCCAGATCCAAACTCTTTATTTAGATGGGCATCTTCGTGAATGCCCCGGGGGATCTGCGAAGGCCAACAGCGATTTTGGAACTTTTAGAGACTTTCGGCCAATTTGAGCATTTGCCAAACACCCTTGGCCCCTCCAGCACTTCCCTTTGGCTCCGACCATATTTGTCCTTTCTCGCACTTAAAGTGGCAATTTTCTTAATTTTTTGGTAATTAATCCAACGGATTTTCAGAATGAATCCAAGTTCAGCTACAAATATATTCCCGAATTTTTGGCGGCCCATGAATACCAACGATGGCGTCATTTTGTCAGCTTGGGTTCAAACGAGTTGGGGAAAATTGCTATAAATTATTGCACAAATGTAAAATATTCTTCATTAGGTTTAAATTGGAATTTGCATAGGGCGTCGGAAGCTGGAATTTTCGCACTTGAATTTTTCGCCAGCTCGTTTTCTTATTTAAGCGCATAGCGCCGCAAGATTCGTACTTTTTGAATGGAAATCCGAGGCCTGGGAATTTTTTTTAGACCGAAGCTGCTTTGCAGCCTTTTTAAAGGACCAAGCCTTTATCATGGGTGTTGGCTGCCATAAACTTGCACATTGAAAAATTCTGAAAAATTTTACTAACCTATGTCCAGAGGGGAGCCATAGACACCGAGGTCCCTGAATTAGAAATTTCGGGAAAAATAATCAATATAGGAAAACTCATTTTGTCAGAAAGTAAAATTACTTGCTGTTATTATTATTTTTACAACTTATAAAATATAAAAATGATTTTTATATTCTTTTGAAGCGATTGCGAACGGGATTGGCCCGATTGCGTGCACAAATTCTTTGTGACCACGAGTTTCAAAGGCGCGGTAAGCTGGGGCGAGAAGCTGGAGCTGATGAACCGGTGGCGCATGTTGGCCTCCCAATACGCCAAGTACAACGTGACCATCTACGAAAGGGACGGGTCAGTCCAAAAATATTTTCACCCCCAAAAAAAGAAACAGCCTCTATCCTTAAGTAAGATTAATTTTAGACGTTTTGCATATCTCCTTCTATTTTTAAACAATTTGAAAATCGACTAAGTCCGAAAAACGGTAGTATTTTGGCCATAACTTTTTTTCTAATGGGCCAATTCGAATGGGCTTTGGCTTGTTTTGTAGCTAACATCCAGGGCTATCTAATGATACCAAAACCGCTTCTCAATGTTGCTTCTGAAAAAAAGTTATAACCATTTCTTTGCGACTGGCACCATTTTGGCCGGCACCATTTTGTCCCGGTCCCCTTTAAACCCATAGAACAAACCGTACAAAAAGATAATTTTGATTTAGAAATTTATCCTAAATTTCCACCTCATTTCAGCCTGTTTGCTGATCTGCTATTAACATTGCCGCCTATAACTCTCCAGACAGGTACTGTCATCATTATACATTTTTTCCTTAGAATTTTTTTTACTGGAATTTTTTCATGGTTTGGTAGACAGTCATCCTAGAGACGTCAAGTAGAGTTGATATTTTAGAAGTTATTTTTTCCTATTTGAATAATGATATTTTTGATATTCTTTGTCTAGACTTTATAGAGAATTGAATGGGCTATAAAATTAAAAAAAAGCGATAAACAATCCCTCTCTTCAAAGAAAAGTTAGGGATAGGGAAATGTGTGTAACAGGACTTTCTGGTCACCCTGTATATGCCTTTTTTAAAAATAGCCTGCCTGATCGTTGACCATATAAACTTATTCCCCGAAAAATTATATTTTGAATTTTAATAGTTTGTTTCTAAAAAATATTCTAAATAATCGTTTTTCGATGGCCATGAGTGTAATTAGCTATTTTTGGCCAGTGTGGCCAATTTCATTTGGACTATATTTCTTCCTTCCAAACTTCTTTTACGTTTTTGCATTTTTTTGTTTCAATTCAACTTCAATTTTTCATCTTTTTCAGTGGGTTTGGCCCTGTTCTCGATGTGCCTTGTCCTGGCCCTGTTCACGCCCTCCGCCAGAGTGATCCTGACCGGATCCGCCGCTGTTTTGTCCATCAATGTCGGCGTTTTCGGCTTTCTCCACCTGTGGAACATCGATTTGGACCCAATTTCCATGATGACAACGTAAAAACTGATACCAATATATTTTAAACAAATATTTTGACAGGCTGGGCATATGCATTGTCGGCCCGGATTTATTCAAAAAACTTTCTAAATAGGGTGATCAGTTCACTAGCCTCCAGAGATTTTAATCCCAAAATAAATATAAAAAGATAAGCTAAAATTACCAATATTTTTTTTCAAAAAATTCTCTAAGACTTTCAAGCCATGTTTTTTCGGTTTTTCCTACAAATCTTTGTGGGATTCGTTGTTGCTCACTATTTTTCAATTTATTGGGCTTTTGAACCTTTTGCTTTTGAGACCATTATAAATACTATATTTGGCTTTGTGAGGTAATATCCCGTGGGGTGCTTCTGTTAGTTTTTGAGTTAGTGGCTATTCAACAATTTGCTTAGGATTAGTGATCTATAAGCAAAAATCGGGGAATCATAAATGCTTTTTTTGCCCCATAATAAATTCCAAATTTCCCTCCCCAATAGGTTGATGGCCATCGGTCTGTCCATCGATTTTGTGGCCCACATCAGCTTCCACTACCATCGCCATGCCTCCACCTCTGACACCCGTCGGGAATGCCTTCGGGCCGCCCTCCACTCCATCGCTTGGCCAATGCTCCAGGCCGGCCTCTCGTCCATCGTTTGTGTCCTCGTGTTGGCCCTGATCGATGTCTACATTGTCAGGGTAAGGATAAGACTTAAAGGGTTGGTTCAGACTTGTCGGACATGGATTTTTGTAAAAAAATACCAATATGAAGACTATAAACAATGTGTAATGATATTGGTTTGGTGTTGGAGAATCATTACCACGTATTGGCCTTAGTTTGATCGTGAACTGCTTGGACCAACGTTCAAATCTTACGAAACCAGTTATTAATGGCTAATAGCGTGTAAAGTCATGGTGATAACCAGGAAAAGCGAGCCCAGACAGGAAAATTCAGATTTTTCAAACATTTGCAAACTTCTAATTCTTCGCTTTTTTCACATGAAATTTTGATCTGCAAAGTTCGATTCGGAAATGCCAAAAATGTGTAATTTGCCTTTAACAATTAATCATCAATTCATTATAGTTTATGGCCAATTTTGGCTCATTTTGGAATTTCTGCTAGTTTCTGAATTCAGACTGGGTATCCGATTTAGATTTGGACTCTAAACATCCTAAACAAATAATTAACAAATTTGTAGTATATTATGTATTTTTCCAAATTTTTGAGATTGAATTATTCCATCCTCTGTTGATTATAAAATTATAAAGGGAATAAATAATTTATTCCATTTTCAGGTGTTTGTGAAGGTTGTCGTTCTGGTGGTCACCTTAGGCTTGGCCCACGGGCTCATTGTACTTCCGGCCATTTACTCCGCCCTTCCACCTAATCGGCCCAAAATGCCACATCAACAGAGGCGGAAAAGGCCAAATGATCGGATGTGCCACAAGATCAGCATCCGGATTGGCCCCGATCAGTCCTTAGGCTGCTCGAAAATCTGAAGAATTTCATTGAAAATGAGATGGATTTTAATTGGATTTGGACATTCCCGGGTTGATTATCGACCAGAAAATGCGAATTTTTAAACAAAATCCATTAGTTATCCCCGGAATTTGGTCGAAAATACCATTTTGTTCTGTGATCAATCATAAAATTCTATTGAATTCGATTCGACAATTCTTCCATTATAAATGAAGAAATATATAAAGAATATAACTATACTCCATTGACTATAAATCATAATTCATGATAATTTTTTTATTGAATTGATGGGAATTTATGGGGCAGACCTTGACTTGTGACTTCGATTGTTCTTCGATGGAATGCACCGAGTGGCGCGGCTGGCATGTTCATAACACAGTTCACTGGAATGCCAACTGGATCGGTGTGCCAATCGCCCCGGAACACACTGTGCACAATTTCCTCATTTGTGCACAGATTTTGTGCCATCACTCCCGGTTGAAAAAGCGGCGAACCCTCCCGCGCCTGTTCCTCCTCCGCTGTCATGTCAAACATGGGCCCACAGATATACAACAGATAGGGTCGCGCATGAGATGCATTGCGAAGACAATGAAAGGGACAAACTTTTTATTTTATCGTGATGATTTTTATTGTTTTGATAATAAAAAACCATAAGCCTGCGCAAGTTTCTGAATCAATATTTTTGTTTTACTTAAGTATTTATAAGTGATACATAAAATTGTATCGAAGAAAAGAGATCTATAATTTTTAAAAATCGAAATCGGTCGGTACTTTTACAGTTTACGTACCGAATTTAGGGAACACTTCAAAAGTTCTCGAAAATCTTAAAATTCTAACAATGTTGATTTTCGCTTGGGGGAGGTGGTTCCAAAGGTGCTGAATCTGAATCTGTCATAATCATAAGATTTATCACAATTTCAAGTAAGATTTAAGATTAAACTTTTTTAGTTTAAACTTTTAAGAGCCTTTACTGATGAGAGTCTCGACCAACCGTCCGATCCGTACTGAGTCGGCTTGTCCAAAAGTACAAAAATTTGTAAAATATATTGTGGGCGATTTTTCGTAACTCCCTCAAAGATTTTGAACTTTTTCGGGAATAATTGGTATTTTTCAAAAGTTATCATGAAAATATAAAAAAAATGTTCAAGCCAAAAATTGAGAATAAATTTCTGCATATAAAAATATTATTAGTTATGACCTAATAAGCTTTAAAAAAGTTTTAGTTTGGCAACACCACACTTCTGCTTTTTGTTCTTTTGGACCAACCACATAGCAATAGGTCCGATGGTGTGGGTCTTAAAAAAAGCCCAATGTGGCCAGTCTGGCCCAAAACTTTTTGTAAGACTTGTTAGACAAAAAGTATAAAATGCAAAATTGTTCAGAATTTTATGCTGATTCGAATGATATTTTTATTTTTTCGAAATTCAGCCAAAAAGTTCGAATTATCCCCTAAAAACCCCATTTTCGGTATTTCGACAAAATTTCGAACTTTTTGGCCGAATTTCGAAAAAATAAAAATACCATTCGAATCAGCATAAAATTCTGAACAATTTTGCTTTTATACTTTTTGACAATTCTTATAAAAAAGTTTTAAGCCAGACTGGCCACATTGGGCCTTTTTTTAAAGACCCGGCACCGGTCCGATCAGAGCCCGTAGTAAAAGAAAGTATGGAATACATTGAATTACTTTCTTTTACTAAGGGCTCAGTCAGGCTCTGACAGTCATTGGTTAAAGACGCCAATTACCTTCACCAATTGCGTTGTTAAAGTACGCATCCAATGTACGGCATGCCACCAATTCACGAATTTAATTCCTCTGATGCATAAAAATCGTTCTAAATTAATTGTATTTTTTAATAACATACTAATTGCATTGTCAACTGATTGGAAAATTTTTTTGGGCATATTTAGGCATTTTAGGATTATTTTTTAGCATAGTTCTGCATTTTATGGTCATATTTGGCGTTTCTGGCCGGAATATTCGGTCTTCGGACCTTACTAACAGCAAGTTGTTTATTAAATACAAAACCAAATCGGAAAGGGGAATCCGAGAAGAGCGGGGGGGGGGGGGGGCGTCGCCTAAGGGCTGACGAGCAAAAGATTATTTTAATATAGGGTAGCGCACGGGGGGATTTGGCAAAAATCGGGAACGGGGATTGCCGGGGATGGGCTCGTCGGGGACGGGGATGGAAAATCGGCCGGGGACGGGGATGGGTGAAAAAATTTCTAAGTAAGTCTTTTTTTAGAAAATTTTTTCCAAAATTTTATGAGTGTTATATATCAAAAAATTTTCAAAGCTTTATTAAATAATGAGCATTTTTGGATGAAGAAATTTCACTGTATGAGGTGCCGGCGGTCCCGATAGGGGCCGCCGGAGAAAATTTTGTAAATTTAGGTAATTTTTCTTAAGAAAATTAAAATTTAAAATTAGAAAAAGGTGTAACCGGTCCTTTTAGGATATTTCTTACCAATTTTCGATATTTTAGATTTTTTAGTGCAAAAGTTGGACAGTTTTCCTTATGAAATCCCGATTTTAGGAAATGTAAAGGGGCTGTCGGCGCAAAAAAGGAGACGCCGTAAGAGTGAAAAAATTAATTTTCTTGAGAAAATTATCCATTTTTTCTTATCCTCCCTTCCCCACTCCCGACACCTGAGATTACGCCTATGATTGTCTACCATGGACCAAAAATGGGTTTTTAAAGCATTTTTGCAATATATCTGAGGCGTAATGAGTGGGTGGGCCAACCGGACCCTCCCAAATTCAAAAAATTTTCAAAGTGATCAACTTTTAAATCGGGACCCTTTCAATTCATAAGAATTAAATATCGAGAAATAAAGCGCAAAAAGCAGATTTTCAGCAATTGAAGATGCGGAAAAGTGCTAAATTGGAGATTTTCGATCCCGAAAATGCACGTTAAGAAGACTTTACTGAAATGTCCAGCTAGTTACGGTCCTGAAAAAATGTACACAAAGTAGGTTTTTAGTTTGGCATTGCTACAAAATTCCGCTATAAAAAAAATTAAATATATGCAGCCAACCATTCTTGTTTGGCTGGTGTAACCAGGCCACAATTTCATTCACACCAAGCATGATGGCATCCCTTGGATCGGCGCCAAATCGGCATTCGAACATGAGTTTTTGGCAACTACCAAGCAGGCCCGGAAGCAACAGCAAAGGAGTTTGTTCAATGATCAGGGCCTAAACCATTCCCAAAAATGGTAATTGATCGGCTATAAATTGTAATACCAATGTGGTAAATTTCCATAGAAGTGATGGATTCTCGTATATGGAAAACGGGACTTTTTCGCCCATGACTTGACACGATCAATTTCCAACTCGGAAATATTCTACCAAAAATCGACTTTCATAAGATTTGTGTGGAATATATACCTGTTTTTCGACAATTTTCTCAGGCGGCTCCCAAAGATGTTGCTCACGAGCCATAGCCTAAATTCCAAACGTGACCGGACAATCCGAGACCCGATCGAGACCCCCTTTGACCCCCACCCTTGTAGAACTACGGAGATCAAATTGATCCTGTACTTTTCTAGGCTACAGGTTGGAAAAAGTTACGATGAGCCCTACAAAAAACAACAAAAACCCAACAAAAATGATAAAAGACATTTTTATTACAAAATAAAAAAAAAGATTAGAGGATTGATTGAAAAATAACGAAGTTATGAATTTTTTAAATTTAATTTGTGATAAGGGCTCAGAACTTACTTGTTGTTTTAACTTAAGAAAAAAACAAGACAGAGAGTACAAGACACAATTTTCGTCCTGCAAAAATCATATCTTTTTACGGCACCGTAAAGAACTCGCGAAAATAAAAAAAAACAAAATAATAATATAAAAAAATTTCGAAAAACATTTTGGCCGAATTTCGAAGACAAAAACACCAGAAGATAGAGCATAAAATTCTGTACAACGACTTTGTTTACTTTCGGCCTTGCATGTTAGAAAAAAGTTTTCCGCCAGAGTTTGGTCCATTGGGGTTTTTTTTTAAAGTCTTAGCGCTTATAATCACGTCTTTAAGAAAAGTCAAAAAATATTCCCATTATATTTTCAATGTTGGAAAAACCTCGATGGGCAAAGGATCGCCATCAAATTGGATCACGTCGAACTGGGCAAATAAATGCGCAAAAAACTGATCAGATAAAAGCATCGAAAACCATCGTCGATTCTTGGGAGTTGACTTGAATAACGGGGAAATTAGTATTCAGTTTTCGGATGAAAAATACAGCGAAACATCATTTTTTGGTATCAATCGAACATCGAAAATTTGTTTTTTAATTATATCGATATAAGAAGTAATCAAGGGAATTGTGCTTTTAAAAAAGGATTGAGGCTTTTCCAGATATCTTCATTGCATTTTTGGATTTTGTCATGTTTTGACCCCTCGGATATCGGTTAAAACAGGTCTTTTTGGACCCATAATTTTTGTACACACTTGCGAGTTAGATAAAAAAAAGTGCAAACCAAACCAAAATGGATATTTAAATATAAAATTTTACCAAAAAACTTGGTCAGTTTTGAATTTGTTTGACTCTTTGGATCCATTTAACAAAAAATCGCATTAATGTTTTTTGATATCCATTGATCATTTTTAGGCCATGACACCTTTTTTTTAGTTTACCTTGGACGGTACGAGGAAATACAAGAAAGTCAGAGTGGCACCACGGAAATTATCGAATAAACGGTTAATTAGGGCCACTTTTTGATCATCCAAACGACTAATGATGCTGAAAATATTCTATTACTTTTATTTTTAGAATCTTGTATTATAAATTTTTTGTATGAAAAGTCGTTCTACTCTCTCCCTTAACAAAAAGCACCCGGAAAATGTGTCTGCAGAAAATCGCCTAATTTTTTTTTGCTTAGTAATAAATTTTTGTATTTACATTGAAGATTTTCTGGACATGCTAATAATTGCCATGCTAATAATTAATTTTTACAAAAAAAACTTAAAAAAATGTTAAAAATTTCTCCCATTCATCGAAAATCCATTTTAATACCTCTGATTATGCTCATCTATCGTAAGCAACGCGTCGAGCAAAATTCGAACAATTTTGAAGCGCACAAAATTTGGGGGCCAACCGGGATGACCGCCATCATCATCAGCAACATCCCCCGGCTTGGATAATAATTCAATGCGCTTTTTATGCACTTCCAGCCAACTGCTGATTGAAAAGAACTGTGGAGAGGGGAAGAAAAGATTTTTGAAAGGTTATGAATTTGAAGAAATTTTGTAAGAATTTGCACATTTTTTGGCGAAGTTTAACAATAAGAACAAAATAGGGAAATAAGTCGAAACGGAACAAATCTGAGAATGTAGAACATTTCATTTTTCTCAGATTTGAACCCTCAAAATCATAATATTTCTGACAAATGAGAATCAAGACAGATCGCACCCTGCGCTAATCAAAAAATACAAAATTAAATTTTATAAATTCTGTTTCCGAGGAATACAGAAGAATAAAAAAAATTCCATCAACTTAATGATTGTTTGGGATTGTCCAATAAAATAAAAAAAAGGATACTAATAATCATGGATAATTAATAACTTTCCGATTAAAGGATTTAAAAAAGATTAAAGAAAAAATTAAGAAATTATCATAGACAAAATCTATTCAATCAACCGAATACTTGCTGGCATAATAATAAATAATCAACTTTTAACAATAATAATTATTTCCGCGAATATCAATTTTTTGATTTGATTTTATTAACCTTTGTTCTGTTCGACTCCCTCGTTTGGATGTTTAAATAGTTGATCCAATGAATCGGGTGCCGATGGAACACTTGGCCCGGCTGGAACCAGTGCCAACTTCGCCGATTCAGCGCACAAATCGAGTTGGCCAATTGTTGACGTCCCAAAAAGCGGCACACATCAATGAGCACATCGTCGCAAATTGATGCCATAGATCGATCGGGTTTTTGTGGGTTAGATGGCCATAAAATGGTATTTGGAGTTTTACTTCTTTCTGGAATTAGGTATGAATTAAAGACCTAACATAGAGGATTAGACAGCCAAGTTTTTATTTTATTTTATTTTTTTTCGAAACCCATCAATAAGAAAAAGCATTTCATATTTTTTAAAATTCAAGGTCGTGTAACGAGCTGAAAGCGCTGGGAAGCCTAAGTTGGCGCATTGTTGTCAAAAATTAGAGAAAAAATCACTTTTTAAATGATCCATCGGGGGAAAAATTATGGCCAAGATAATCACTCTTATTGATCATATCAAGAGTTCCCGGCATATGATTATTATTTTGGCTATTTTGGCCACAGATTATGACCATATTTTGGCCATAATCATATGATTATTATTTGGCCATTATTATTTTGGCCAACATTTTATCCCGATTCGAATGGACTCAAAAGATATCGCATTTTCAGATTATGCTAGATATTATGGTCATCCATAATAGCAATAAAAATTTCCTGAATTTTTAGAAAAAAACACATTTTTCTCCTTTTCCGAAATTTCGAAAATTTTCGAGAAAATCCATAAAATTTTTTAGACCAAAATATCGAACATAATTTTATGCAAATATTTACTTTTCGAAAGCATGGCCTAATATTGAGCCAATTGAGAGAAAGACCCAGCACGGCACCAACCCAGTTCTAATGGTCATCGAATCGATAAGAGCCAAGGATATGGGGAGGGGACCGGGACAAAATGGTGCCGGCCACAATGGTGCCAGTTGCAAAGAAATGGTTATAACTTTTTTCTGAAGCAACTTTGAGAAGCTATCTTGGTAACATTAGATAGCCCTGGATGTTAGCTACAAAACTGCAAAAGAGAGTATTCGGATTAGCCAAGCAGAAAAAAA